>JARACY010001554.1:0-56063 GCA_029255725.1 Scrobipalpa atriplicella
TGTTAATTTCATTTTCATTTATTCAATAAATGGGATAAGGGCAAGAGAATGATGGTGGTGATATAAAAAATACGTAAACTCAAGTATTATGTTGCTTAGAATCAGTTCACACCGGGGAGTGACGAGGCGCGCACTTTTCAAGAGCGTGATACCTACAAAAAAAAGACAGACATTTCATTGGCAGAACTTGAATATTCCCCGCGCAGTGCAGTCTGTCACTTCCTGGTACTACGAGATGCCGAGATGTATCAGCTTATCGCCGCGTTGCGTTGCATCCTTTCCCGATGTGAATATGAACTGGCTAATTATGGCATGAATTTTAGGCTCGTATTTATAAAGCGATCTCAAGATTGAGAGCAATATTGAGTGCGGATTTGACAGGTAATTTTGTACTAGAATGACATTTCTGATACGAACTCAAACTCGCTGTCACTCTTGAGAGCTGATTATAAATACCGGCCTTAATAACTGTACTGTAGAAATAGGTTTTCTTCCATTGTGGGCTAGGAGCGATAGAAAAACATAGAAGCGCCAGCTGCTTCTCCTCCCGAGCATGCTGTGGAAGTCAGCAAAGGGATTTTAGGCGATGTGCTGACAACCTATCACAATGTTAAATGCCTACTTGTCCGGTTATTCAGGTAAACCCGTCTATCAGCTGTCATGTAACCAGATATCTCCCGGGTCTGATATCCCCTCAATAATGAGGGATCGAGTTCGGGCTTGATTGGGAACTTGATCAATGTCTAATCGACAATTCGACAATACTTGTTCATTGTGCCGGTTCCAATTTTTGTTCTATAAGGGTGTTTGAGTGTAATTTATACCACCAATATAAGTCAGATAAAAAATATGCCCTATCGTTGGACTCGGGAAAAAAAAGCTTAAAAAAATTGCTAGTTCCTTTAGTGTCCATCCAGAATGTTTCGGTGCGTCAGGCCGTTGCCACACGACCTACCCCATAGGGATATAGGTGTGATTGTAATGTATGTACGTGTTTACGAAATTCTAGATCAACTGATTGATGAATTTTAAGAAACGACAGGACATTTACGCATTCAGGGAATGTACTTAATGCCCTGAGTGTGCCGAAAGGATTTGAACGCGAAAAAAGGAAAATAAAAGTCAAAATTACCAACTTTTAACGAGATGTCCTCGGGAATTGAAGTTAATACCTCCATATCGAGGGACCAAGACTCACACCACTAGATCACAGAGGCAGTTAATACGACAGCTGAAAGACTTTCATCTGTCCAGCCGGATCCGGATAATACCCAGATATCCGGATAATAACGTATAATTTGATTAATTAAGATTAAGATCCTTTATAAAAGCGAAGTGTGAATATTTCTGTCAGGTCAGGGTCAGGGGACTGGGTATTATAAAAAATGTTTTAGGTTTTAGAAATAGTGTACTTATTTTGGGAATTTTCATCCGACTTACTTACGACTTAATCTAAGTTCCCTTTTTCGCTTTACAACAGATTAAATTTCTTTGTGTATGAATTATGATGTGTCATATTATTATGATGTGCTGTTCATCATCATCATCGTCATCATCAGCCACAACAGTCCACTGCTGGACATGGACCTCCCCAAAAATAGGGGTATATGCCATACTCACCACGCTTGGCAGGCGGGTTGGTGAGCGCAGTAGAAGTTTTCCATTCACAGGGAATGCTGCTGCCCATTCCCTGGATTTATCCTTTAGTCGCCTTTTACGAAACCCGCAGGAAGTTATGGGTATACCTACCCGAAAAACCGTTACTGAAAATTCAGAGAAAAACGTTTCATATTAGAATTTCATGAATGAAGGAATGAATGAATCAACAAAGAAAATTGAATGAAAACGCGCAGACAGAGTTTGACAGGAATAATTTGGGTCTGAATGACCAACAATAGGGGAAAGGCGCTACTGTCTCTGACATTAATATTGACCTTTGGTTCGTCGCAACATTGGCATAGAAGATATAAATAGATACTATAGGTACGAACACTGATTTGAGAAGTCGCGCCAGCTCCCAACGCTATATACTCTTCTGTGGGTACGAACATATCACATCTTGATTTGGATTCTATTCTAGTTACTATTGATACCTACTTTGTGAGATTTTGCCCAGTTTATTTAGAACAATGCAGGCTAAATCAACTGACTATCTGGAAGAAAAAAAGATTCCATGCTTTAGAGGGCACGTTAAGCCGTCGGTCCCGGTCGTTGTCTTTGATTATGGTCGTTACCCAAACCACGTCAGAGGCCTATTAGCTGGGATATTTTTATGTATAATCTGAATATTTGTTAAAATGAAATATATAAATCTAAATCTATTAGGCGGTTTAAAATCTTTTCACCAGGATTCATCGATTATAATGCCATACGATAAATAAATCGAGTCAATCGACTTGAAACCCACACTACAAGAAGAAGTAGAATATTAAATAATATATCAATCTCAGTAGAAGAATAATAAGGTAGCTATGTTGTTAATTAGGATTAAGAATCAGTTTAGTCAATATGTGCAAACCCACAAAATGATGTGCAAACTAATCAACATACTCGCACTACAATGAGTTAGAGTTCTAATTCTAACAGACGCGATCAGTACATGAAATTCAGGAACATAATAATTATGCCCACGATTCTACGATGACCATAGTCGGTGGTTTATTTTGTAACACCAGGGAGGCATTAAACATAATCACTTTTATAAACACGCTATTAATAGGTAGGTAGATAAACTTTACCTGTAACATCAAAGTAATGCTGAAGATCTAGAAAAAAAAACTGTTAAAAAGAGGTTTTTTTTTCGAAGCCTTTTGTTTTTTCATTATTGTAGATGACTACCAAGTTTTAACGTTCTGTGCCACCACATTGTGATATTTACGTGTTCTATGGACACCGATAAGAAGAATAATGAGTAAGTCATCAATATAAAAACTTGCGATATAAGTACTTATGTTTTGCATGCAACATATTATATAACTCATACATTTGACACGAAACATCAATTAAACATACATATAAAAGTGAGGCCGAACAAGAGCATTTTGGTATTTCTTCAATTTTGTTTCCGTAGAACGATATGCAATTCTGTATCCTTACAAAATTGGTCTCGTTTAGCCCCAATAATCACACAAAAGTAAAACAACAACAACAGTAAGAGTTAGTAAACATATACATACATTTTTCATGTACTGATCAAATGTCCTCACCGCAGTACGGCCCAGGAGTAATGCGTCCATCTCACTCTCAGGAACTGGTACCACCGCGACGGTGGGTGCGGGCCCCCCGCGAGCTGCGCCCACGTTCATTTTGAAGTTACTTGTGGAACCAAATGTCACTTTTTAAGGATCGCAGCGCATTTTGGAGTTACTTTTGACACTTAGCCTTTTAACCATTTCCATGTCACTTTTAGAATAAAACGTCACCTTTTATTAACGGCTGTAGTTCATTTTGAAATCACTTTTGAAACCGAATGGTACTTTTTAGGGATCGTAGTTCATTTTGGAGTCACTTTTGGAACTCACAAGTCAAGATACTGTCACTTTTCAAGGACTGCTTTCCACACATGATTATGGACTAGCCACGTCCATTTTGCATTTGAAGTCACATGTGTCACTTTTTAAGGAACATTCTATGTCCATTTTGGAACCTATAGTCACTTTCCAAGGCCCAAGGCCCCTGTATGCAAGCTTAAGGACTTAGGTCACTAGTTCTATTAATGTTGAAGTCACTTGTGGAATTAAGCGCCATTTTCTAAGGATTCTTTTCGTTAATTTTTAAATCACTTAAGAAGCCACTTACAGTCTGAAGCTGCATCTGCGTACGTTTTGTTACCACTTTTGTAACGTTTGATTTTATATTCAGGTTACATTTTTGATGTGCGCGGTCTTGAATTTTAAGGCCACTTTTGAGAACTAATGGTCACTTAGTTTTTAGCTTCTTTTTGCTTCCCATGTCACTTTTTTGTTCAATATCACTTTTATATTGTTAATTTAAGTTATAATGTATATTTTGAGTATCTTTTTTGGTTTGTTTTTAATCAATTGTTATTCAGCTATTGTAAATATTTAACTGTATTTGTCACTGTCAAATCATGGCGTTGATTTCATTTATTTATTCACTTTGAATGTTTTTATTTGAATTGACGTTTTTCTTTTTTTATTTAAATTGATATGGATTAAGATATTATTTTTTTTATGTCGTCTATACTATTATTATTTCTGTATTAGCTTTGATACACTTTTACTCTCTAAAGTCTTTTGCGTCTTAGTTATGTTATATGATTAATTAATTCCTTTGTAGCTCTCTAACTATCTGAAGCATATTCTTTAATAGCACTATACTGCTTTATATTTTATCTTCTTTTTTCGTTTCTTTGTCTTCTAGAACGTTCTTTTTCTTCTTTGTCTCGTTCTTGATCCCAATTCAGTCTTGGCTGCCTTCTTTTGGTTCCGGTTCAAACAAAATTCATGGGTTATTGGACCGTTGTATTGGTACTTTATCTGTTTTTGTAATGTTTTTATAATTTTGTGGATTTGTTTTCTTAGTAAGAGTAACAGGTTCATTAGGTACTAATAGTGCATCCTTTTTTTTATTATTAATACATCGACCAAAAGTTGAAAATACATATGAATTATGTTATGTATGATACATAGATAAAAGAAAAACACTTAAATAAACTTTTTACAATTGTAGCTGTCTCGTAAATATGTTTTTTTTTTTCTGGTTATCTCGCCACAAAAAAAAACATCAATAACATTACTCATATTCTTCTTTGCAATAAAAATATATCATTTCAATAAAAATACTTCAATCGCTAGGATAAAATAAATCTCAATGTACATATTATTTTATTTACGAAGAATTTTATTTGAACCGCTCGAGCGCTTTAGAGAAACACTTTAGTTTCGCTCTATGGCTCATATTTATAAAGCGATCTCAAGATTGAGCGCAATATTAAGTATGGATTTAACAGGCCGTTTTGTACTGAAATGACATTTCTGATACAAACTCAAACTCGCTGTCACTCTTGAGAGCTGATTATAAATACGGGCCTATGACTTTTCAAGACGTTCAAATATATTTTCTATTCTTGTAATACATTTTATTTTAAATATTGTTTTATTTTGGGATGAACGGACATACGATCGAGTTATGCAAATTTATTTTAAAGATTGGTTCTTTGGTGCTAGTAGTCTGAGCTATGCTTGCTTTCGATCCGAAGGTCGTAGGTTTTATTACACGTAGGACAAACGAAGTCGATGATATAATTTCTCACTTTGTGAGAAGGATAGTGGCTCTGATAAATAAGAGGCTTAAAAAAATATTTGTTATATTGATAATCATGATATTTTTAATATTATCCTGCTTATCTCGCTTAAACCCACAAGGAAAATGTCCAAAGCGCGTTACAATAAGATGTAAGAAAATAACAACAAAAACTGTCTTTCTTTTGAAGTTGATATAATAAAAATAATCGTAGGTACCTATGAACTAAGATAACATCGTGCGATTTTATTTTCTTCGAAAACCTAAGCCTGGGGCTAAAACTATCATTTTAAAAAGTAGCAATTTCTCGCGGTCAGCGAGTCGTGTTTTTTCTGAACGGTCAGAGGTTTTTTCCAAAAGGATTCCTTCGAGTTGCCGCGGTTTGGAAAACATCCCAAATTTTGCCTCACGTGCCTCTTCCCACGGACTTATTTCTAACTGCCGCTGTAACTCGTAGGTGTGTGCATACCATGGACGAATAAAACAAAGAGGACTGATAACCTCCCTTATAAACTGCGTACACCGCTACTTAGCAGTGCCATCTGTTGACATTTGCTAAATATTGTGTAAACATAATATGTATTTTAATTCAGATGTTTTAAACAGCATTTCTCAGTGTGTATTTCTACTTTAAAAATCTTAAAAGATAATTTGGTTCAAGTTGTTATTGAATTTATTCAATTTCATGACCTATATTAACAACGGACTCTTCGAGCAATATGCCAGCGCCATCTAGGTTTTGCTCGCATTTTGACCTTTTTATCGAGTATCGAGGTACGCTCTCTAGTATGGCGGTTAGCAGTCCTCTAGAGTAGTTAGTCCATGGTGCATACACAGGCCGGCAAAATTTAGGGAACACACACAGGGAACTAATTTTGGATATTTTTTGCTATCTTCCCGCGGACTTATTCCTCTCTGTAGCTCATAGGTACACACATACTATTCACATGCCGGAGAAATTTAAGAACACTAAGGTGTTAGTAATAGAGCCACAAAGTCAAAAGCTTACCAAACTGCTTAGTCAATATCACAATCACATGAAAACATGCAGAAAAATGAAATCTGATTCAATGTCAACTGAGAGACGGCATGATTAGCCAAAAAGTCGAAGAAATTAATGACCAAAGTCAAAGGTTTCCGATTGAAGTAATGGCAACGAAATAATTTTGTGTCTAACTTCTTCGTCTTCATGATTAACATAGTAACTAAACTGCACTTCAAGGGTGTCAAATTAAAACACAAAATTTAATTCCCTCAATTTTTTTTTCGTGTGTAGACGAAGCGACCGGTAAGTATTGTGGTCCGATGGCCGATATCGTCAGTGATCCACTTTTATACCTACGGGTTTTATGTGCCGTAGGTGGTATTACTTAGACAGGACAAAGTTAACTGGGTCGGCTCCGTGGTCTAGTAGTCTGGGCCTTGGGCTCGCGATTCGGATGTCGTGGATTCGATTTCCACGGGGGGAACACATTTTTTTTCTTGACTCTAGTCTAGGTCGGGGGCGACAGAGACAGAGTTGATATTTAGTTGATATTTTATAATTTTTTATCAATTTGAGCAACGATTCAGTAAACCTTTGTGTCAGAGTTTTCCAACCGCACAGCTAACAGTCCTCTGGCATAGATTGTGTTACGACCAATAAGTATTAAAGACAGCGTCCGGGACCGACGGCTTAACGTGCCCTCCGAAGCACGGAATCCTTTTTTTTTTTCGACAATCAGGTGATTTAGCCTGCATTGTCTTAATCAAATTAGCACATACTTATCAACTTTTTGTGTTCCCCGTGGGAATCAAACCCACGACCTTCGGATCGGGAGCCCACGGCTCAGACCACTGGACCACGGAGGTAGTTAGGGACAAAGGGACAAAGTTATCTAGGTCGGACTGTATTTTACACCAAAACATTTTCCACTGCTGACAGTGGTATTGTTTTTATTTGGTCGTAACTTTTTAATTTAAAGAGCTTAAAATGTATACAGGGTGTAACGGCGGGTTAAGAAAAACAATTATTTTCTGAAATACGTGGTACTGAATAACATGGTTTTAAGTTGATAAATTAGTGTAAACATTGATCATAAATAAACCAATTTTACCAGGCATTTAACGTTCTACTTCCATGCTGGACTGGGAGTGATAGAAAAACATAGAATGTGCCAGCTGCATCTCCTCCCGGGCATGCTGTAAAAAATTTCTGCAATTTAGGCGATGGGCTGACAACCCGTCACTATAGCAATATACAAAATAATCTGTAATAACCCTCAAAACTTGTCAGACGTGGCGAAACAAAGGTCGTTTCGCCACGTCTGACAAGTTTTGAGGGTTTGGGTCGTTTTTGCTCTGCCTACCCCATCAGGGATAAAGGCGTGATTTTATGTATGTATGTATGTATTTAACGTTCTACCTACCCCATTAAGGATAAAGTCGTTACTACTTATATATGTATACGTGCGGTGCAGCCAATCACATCGTGGTACAACGTGATACATATTCAAACATCTTCGTGCTGCATCGAGTCGCTTACCGGTAGAAACCGACCCTAATGGTAACCTAGATCGTCCCACGCGTTTTTGCCACTAGTAGGTATAAAAACTACACTTTTTTTTAGATTTTCCTGCATGTACTTTTTCCCGTGACCTACTTGGTCGTCAGATTGATCGTGCGTCCGTCAGAAACATGGACCTTCTCTTTTTTAGGCCTTTGCCATCTCCTGTTCCAATTTTCCTGTTATTTTTTTTCGCAATTGAAAATTCCTCTCTATGTTGCGATTGCGACTAGGGTATAGTAGGTATAAATAATCAGCTCTCAAGACTGACAGAGAGTTTGTTCCTATCAGAAATGTCATTTCTTGATACTGCTCTCAAACTTGAGATCATTGTATCGTATTTATAGCAACCTAGGGTATGGATGATAATCCTATAATAATTGATACTATACCGTCCAAACTACGCGTCCAGAGGAGAAAAAGAGCTAGTATAGTGACGATATCGTTATCGTGGCGTTGCCGTGCGCGCTAGTGCCATTTTCTATGAATGTGCACACGCACATTAAAGCTACACAGCTTTCTCATTTTAAGCCATAACCATTCACTGTTTGTTTTTGCCATTACTTCAAAAATGGCCGCCTCCGGATGTGGTATGTAGCCTGACTTGGCTCGACTCCGTATATATCGAAATTGGCCGCGCTCCCTCGAGACGGCCCGCGCAGACAAACATCCCGTTCGTACCTATATATATGTATGTAGAGATGTTGAATCATTCATTTCGTGAAACCACGATCTATTCCGATCAAAAAGTTGCAAGGCTCACATTATAAATAAGTAGTAGCTCATCGCCTAAATCACAATAACTCTCGAATCCCTTTGCCGAAGCATGCCCGGACCGATGCCATTTCCTAAAAGAATTTCCTGGTGAAAGTTGTTCAGTTTCGTTGACTTAGCAACCTCTATCACTTTCTGGTACGCTGTCCTTTACATTAATTAATGTCTTTCCCAAAAAAATCACCATTAAGTTAATATTGGAAATCCGAACATATTGTCATTTCCTGAAAGAGTTTCTTAGTAGTAAAGTTGTTCAAATTTTTTGACTGGGCAGCTCCTATCGGTTTGCGGGAAGCTGTCCCTTACTCCCTGCATTTATTTATATGTCGTTTAAAACAGACTGGTCCTAACAAGCATCCCTGTGGCAGCCAGTTATCTCCTCTCTAGCGTAAACTACAGGCCATTAGAATTGAATGTTCTTGTCGTTAACTGTTCACAGAGATGTAGTTTCTATTTTCTAGTCCAGTGCCTTTAGGATGCAGATCTATAATTTATTTATTTTTATAGTTTATGTTTATTCAAGCATAGAAGGACGGTCTGCATTGTCCTAACAAATAAACCAATCCCTTAAGACCCTTTTGAGAAAAATACACTATAGTATAGAGCTTCTACGCGGTGTAGCAAATGTAGCAGTCTTGCTACGAACGTAGCAGTGGCGTAGAAGTTTGCTACAAGCTGCTACGTAGCGTTGTCTGCGTAAGAAATGAAATTAAAAATAAACTCGGTCAAACACGTTCCCATAGATCAAACTTTACTCTACTATAATATAACTGACATAAACACTATGCGATCACGTATTATAAAAGGATCTCGTAACACACACATACACACAATCACGCCTATATCCCTAATGGAGTAGGCACAGCTTCAAGGACCTAATCAAAGGTCGTTTCGCCACGTCTGACAAGTTTTGAGGGTTATTTCAGATAGAACTGTATAATTGCTATAGTGACGAATTGTCAGCCCATCATCGCCTACATTACAATACACTGTAACCCTTGAATCCCTTTGCTGGCTTTTACAGCATACCCGGGAGGACAAGTAGCAGGCACATTCTATGGGTTTTTTTTTCGCATCCAGTCCAGCATGGGCACCTGGACACGTTGTAGATAAGTAAGCATCAATAAGGTCAGAATAGAATCCGTGACGCCTCGAAAGTTTCTTAGAAGATCTTGAGTTTGCAGAGTAAGCTTAATAAATGAACGCAGCCTCAAGACTGGCTTTAACTAGAAGGTTGAGAAGGTAAACAATAATATTAGCTGAGAAAAACGTCTGGAAGATGATGATGATGATGAAGTTTTTAAACGCAACCATATGCACGGAATTAGTAGGTAACAATTTAACAGCATGCCCTGGAAGAGAAGCAGCTGGTACATTCTATGTTTCTATAGCTCCCAGTTCAACACGTAAGAGCTCCATAAGTATTTATTTTAGCACTGTGGTCTTAACCAGACTGAAATTCGAAATGCAAGTCTTGCGAAGGAGACCGACTCCCTTGGGACCTTACTCGTAGAAGGTACCTTTTGAGGGACACAGCTAGTTATCTGCATAGAAATGTGAACTGAACTAACGAGGTTGAACATTTGAAATCGGTACCTATGAAAGAAAATAAAAAAAAAGTAAATTTTTTTTTTACGTTCTCCCATAATATTATGAGGAAATGCAGAGAGCTTTGGCCCTTGCAGCCTAATCTTCCGTATTTGTGTGGATAAAACATATTTTCTGAACTAAAAAAGTCAGATCTAGTTAGTTTAGCCAAATAGCGCTGTTGTATGATGTTTTCCAGATATATTTTTGTTATTTATTCAAACTATTTACAGCCGATATTTACCTATATATTTCGTTATTCCTACTAAAAAGAGATGTACTTATAATAATAAAATAAATTAGGAAAGCTAATAAATACATAAGTAGGTAGTTAGATCGTTTTTTATGGGTTCCTATACTAAATAATAATGACATTATTAATATAAATCAAAACAGTATTACAGCGGATGCAATATTAAATTTTATATACAAATGTAAACAAACGAAAACAGTGTTGCTCTATGTCAACATAGTTTATTGACACGGTTCAGTGTGTTTTTGGCAATTATTTATTTATTATAATAAAACAATTAGTTTTTTTTAAATAGTAGTGAACCTGTACCACTATACTTACAAAATAAAACAAATCCACAGTACATAAGACACTTCTAACACTTATCTATCACTAAACTACGGGGTTGTATACTTCTAACATTCATCTAAAATAAACTCTTTATAAAAAATATTCTACAAATATTCTTCGCTTATATGTTTTTCTATTTTTAATTATTATATTGGTCACACTGGTTTTTGAATTTAGAACGAAGTTTTAGCGGGAAAGCGAAGAAATGGCGGGAAGCGAGCGCGCGGGCGGACGCCGCCAGTGGCACTGACGCGCGGGAAAATCTGTCTTCGGAAGGTACAATTATCTATTCTGTGTTTCGGAGGGCTTGCGAGACTCCTAGAGATAGATAAATAGTAAATAAAATATTGTTATGTAGTAACTATACCACTCAAAAACATCTCTTGGAAGAATTTCTTGGTGGAAGTTCAGTTTCCTTGACTGAGCAACCCCTATCTATCAGTTTTCGGTACACTTCCCCTGACACCCCGCAAGATTTTCATTTTTCAAGGGCTAGTGCAACTAAAAATCTGTCTCTATTAGATTGAAATATGAAAGGACTTTTCAGGCAAATGGTGTCAGATGTCCAATTCATTTTGTTTGTGAAGGGCAATTTTAGTTTTTAATATTTCGATTTAAATGTTCCTCGGGGAAAGTTGTTCAGTTTCATGGGTAGTTTCACATCCTAAAGTTTGGTCAACTAACCTTTTTCTAACGGTATTTAAAATTTGAAAAACGCCAGCTTAGTTCTCTTAACAACAATATCCTATTATAATTTCTATCCCAGAGTAAATACTCGACATTCAACAGATGTAAAGATGTAAGTACTGTTAACCGGGATCCGGGGCAAGGCTGCTCGTTGTTGCTCCGCAGTTCTGCATACAGAACAATGCATATACAATGAGGAGAGTAAGGGACGATTCACAACAAGATACCTACAGCTACTACAAATTAAAAAAAAACTTGGAAATTACAAGCTGGCACGCCAAGAAAGAGGTAGTTTCATACTGAATTAGTTTTTTTTTTTATTATTAAAAATGGGTTTGCTCTTGACGCCAGTCTAGGTCGGAAGCGACTGAGACGGAGTCGTCGCTGGAGCGAGCTCACCCAGAAGATGCCTGTTCACTCTAACTTTGAACTTTAACTTTTTTTTTATTATCAAATATAGATCTTAACAAAATAACACCGAGTAGGTCCTTGAGTGAGAAGTGGGAAGTATAAGGCGCTTTTCCATTAGACGGCACGGCACCGGCAACGGCGACGGCACGGTGCCGTCGACGGTATCATGGATGAAAATCAATGAAATTACATGACACGCTTTTCCACTTGCCGGCACGGCATGTATTGTCACGCGATCGTCGCCGTACTGGTGCCGTGCCGGTGCCGTGCCGTCTAATGGAAAAGCGCCCGAGCTGATAGAAACACCCGTCCGTTACCTGTCTCTTTACATACTGTGCACGAGAATATTTATCTGTTGTACGGAGAACAATGTGACTTACATAATACTTACGAGATTTCTTGACTCTTATGCATATCATTACTACACCATTATATCTTTAAAGGGTAGTAAGCACCAGCGACTTTCTCTAATCAGTGGTAGTAAGGTAAAAGACGTCTTCGCCGCGATTGACAAAATATTGAAATTTTCGGGCTGACAACCTCTCACGGTTTTTTTTTTTTTACTTGGAATGGGTTAGCTCTTGACTCTAGACACAAAGGTCAGCGATGACCGTGACAGAGTCGACGATGGAGCGAGCTAACCCAGATTGTTCAGTCAACGAAACTGAACAACTTTCACTAGAAATTATTTCAGGAAATGAAAAAGATTTTGGATTTTCCATACATATTTTCTGATCGAGGTGGTCATTTTGTACGTGAAAACCAAATTTTTTTTTATTTCTTTTCGATGAAAGTTGTTCAGTTTCGTTGACTGAGAAACCCCTATCAGTTACTGGTGTACGCTGTTCCAGGCTGTTTCTTACACCCGATACCTATTTTAGTTGGCCGTTGAAGGTCTGCCTCTCCCGAATGGGTCGTGATGATATGTTTGTAGTTTTTGTTTCGCAAAAAGCATCAAATCGGATTTAAAAAATCCTGAAACTCGAAATCCAAAGAGAGGTGTTAATCTGATCATGATAAAAGCTTTCAAACGTCTATGTTCCTCTGCTTTCAATTAATTTTATTCCATTGCCTTCGTGGTTCAGTAGTTTGAGCCGTGGGCTCTCAAACAAGAGATCGTGGGTTCGATTTATACAAGGGGAACAAAGATGTTTTGCTCAAAGCTGAATTATCAACGATAAGTTAAAAATGAGAACAAGGCTGAGTTAAGTACCTGATTTTCTGTCAAGAAACTGTATCTCGTGCTCGGATAAAAATAATGACAGAAGCCTAGAAGCAGAAGGGAGGTTTAAAAAAATATTGAAACTAGGATTCATCAGTTCTCGACTCTAGGCGACCGCCACCATATAGATTATCTGTGACTCCACAGTTTAATCGATGGAAAAAGAACAATTAAAAATATCAAACGGGAACTGCCACGATATAAAAAGTAAAATTTATTATCACTAGACGCCATCTTGATCTGATTATATGCTTAAAAAGATTTTTATAGAAATATATTTCGCAGAAGCGTGAATTCTTTAGAAGATATTCCCTGTCTTGATAATCCCGGTTTGATCTTGATAATACTGACGCTTCGCGAGTTTTATTATAAAAGGGAAGGAGTTTTAAAAACGCTGATATAGAAGAAGCTGATAGAGAAGTATGCAGTTTTGAGGATCTTTTGTATCAGCTGTTTGGAAAAGTAGTGTAAATAATACAGTCAGCAAAGGCGATTGCTTAACCTAGAAGGCCGCTCTGAAATTGATGAAATTGAAGATTAATGAAATGTCGTATATTTATTGATGTACATAAATTGTAAAAGCATACGAATTATCAAGACAAACAATTTATAACCTCCTGAAATAACTTCATCCGTTTCGAGCGGGCGGGCCTGATCAGATCTCCTTAGCCGACTATACACCACACAAACAATATACACAAGTATTTGAATAAAAAAAGTTCAAAAAAACCCGACTGTAGTAGGGTAATATAATGGAGAATTACTTGTAATTCATTAAAATGTTTGTATTTCAGGCACAATTAATTTAAAACTGATGGCGCCACCGTCGCAGCTCTTTTCGCCCCTTGAGGCATAAAAACGCGACTCTATGTATTTTATGTAGGGTTCATCAGGTCGATCGACTCGAACAAAAACCAAACGACTAGAAAAAAAATATAACATAATCCAGATCCTCTTTTCTCTTTTTGAAGTACCTACGGAACCTTAAAAACAGAAGCGTTGTCCTAAATATTCAGGAATTCAAGGCCCCTATTTGGGATGCTGAGGAAAATATTCCAGGAATTTGTTTGGAAAACCGTCTAACGATCTGAGAAAGATTAACGGTGGTTTTAAACGATAGAGAACCACTTCAAAACACTTTTTATTTAATTTGATTAAATAGCTTATAGAATAACTTCCATGCTGGACTAGGAGCGATAGAAAAACATAGAATGTGCCAGCTGCATCTCCTCCCAGGCATGCTGTAAAAACCAGCTAAGGAAATCGAGGGTTTCAGTATATTGTAATTTAGATGATGGGCTGACAACTTGTCACTACAGCAATATACAGATCTATCTTATACAACCCTCAAAACTTGTCAGATGTCGCGGAGCGACCTTTGTTTGGGTCGTTGACGCTCTGCCTACCCCATTAGGGATACAGGCGTGATAGTATGTTTGGACTGAATAGCAATTTCATGTTATTTTTTTAAGGTATTTCAGTTTTGCATTAGGTATTAGTCCGCCGCGCCTATATTTTAATCTGTGATTTGACTCAACTCTTTTATTTTTATTTTCTTATTATCTATCTAAATAAATTCCAAATGTGGCGAAAACGTTCTGCTTACACCATAAAGGATATAGGCATGATTTTATGACATGCTATTTCAATATTGATAACTTTGTTATAAACACACGGCACACCAAATAATCTATGGTTCTTGTTCTCACCTCCGAAACCAAACTGTAAAAACTCGAACCCAACACTAAAATAAAATTCAACGCCATCTCTTTAAGCGCAACGGAACTAACTCACAGCGCCACGCGGCGTCAAGTAGCGGAACTAAGTAAACGACCTTGGCAAGGCCGCCATCATGCCGTTGCTATGGCAACGGGCGGGGTAGCAACAGTTTGTTTTTCTAAGCGAAACGTGCTCGGAATATTATCAGAAAGTTTATACTCGCAGGATTTATATGAGGAGGTTTTTGCCAAAGCTCTGGGGTTTCATTTTCGCTTTGGAGTAGCGTTTAATTTTTATTTTGTGGACGGCAAAAGACTCACTGATGGCCTCTCTTTCAGAATTTTTTCAGGGTTATGCAGAGCAAATAAAAACCGTTATTTAATTTTAGAGCTAAAATAAAGAACATATTAAAGGTTAGACCGCATTACCTACAGCGGACGCTGCACGGCGCGACAAATGATTCTTAGTATGAAAATGTATGAGATGTATCGCACTACAGCGGCACTGCAGCGGCGCGACACGGCGCGGCAAAAACTGTCAAAATGTATGAACTAAACTGACATTGCCGCACCGCGCCGCACCTCTCCACTGCAGCTACTTCCTAGTGCGGTCTAACCTTTACAGTAAAAGATTGAAGTACCCATAAAGTACCTTTACATAGAGAATGACGTCGTCGTAGACATTAAGCGTAGCGTAGCCGTAGCCCGTAGCACCCATGTAGCACCTCGTCGTAGCAATCTTGCTACGCTGTTTATTATTAGTTCGTCAAAGAATCGTTATTGCTAAAAAAAAAAACTCCCTATTCACAGTAAGAAGAATAAAATATTATCGATCAGCAAAACGTCGTTTCCCGAGAAGCATTTCGTCGTTTTATTACCTTAAATAGGGCGTTTTTCCACTAGACGGCACGTCCACGGCAATGACAACGGCACGGTATCGTTGACTTTATCGTGGAAGAGATAAAGTATAAATATCAATGAAAATAATATAACACTTTCCACTGTCACGGCAACAACGGCACGGCATTGACTCCGATCGTCACGGCATCGTTGCCGTAGCTGGCCCTCCTGCCAAACTGCATATTTATGTATTATACACATTGTAGCTTGCGCGTTTGTGTGTGCGGTCAGGGTAGACAAGGAAAAAAAGAGTTTGGGAAATTAATCTAACAAATCTATCACCGTCCTAGTGGAAAAACAGAGCCACGGTATCGTGACGATATTGTTATCATGCCGTTGCCGTGCCGTCTAGTGGAAAAAAGCACATAGACTCGCAAGTTACCTACCTTGAATGGCAATAACATAGTTTACAGAATACGTGAAAATATCTTTGATATCATAAAGTTGAACGCGAAATGTTTCGTCGGCAGAATAGTGATATAACGGTGTCATAATTTCCGTTAAGGGACATTAACGGCCGTGATTATTGTGATAAGGAGCTTTAGTTTATGAACTTGTCTTCTTTTGTTTTAAGGGCGTTTTACACCGTTATCAAGTTGATTTTAAATTTATTTCTGTTTTTAAAACAGAACTTTAAAAAGACAACAATTTCGATCTAGTAACGTAATAATGTAAAAAGATGATTTGATTTGTCATAGATTTGAGTCCAATTTTTTTTTCTGCAAGAGTACATTCAAGTATTCGGGCGATATGACTTAACTAAATGGAAAATGACAGGTATGGACTTATATTAATTAAGTAGTTTATTAGCAACGCTGAATTGCCATCAATATGTCACCAATGGTATAGATTCGTATGCGAGCAAAATCACCAAATCTTGACTAAAATTGCCATCTGTCATTGTCTATTCTGAGAGAACAGATTCTTAGTAGCGCTGTCACTTTCTTAAAACATAAGAACAGGATAGCAAACAAACACGTGACTTTGACATTCCTAATTTAACGTACGGCGCTTTAAATAAGGAATGACCATAGAGCGTGTTCACTAATTTTGCTTAATTTAAGCAGTCTTATGTCAGATAAGAAATGTCAAACTCACGTATTTGTTTGCTATCCTGTTCTTATGTCAAAGTTAAGAAAGTGACAGCGCTACTAAGAATTAGAATTAGTAACTGGACGGCGTGAATTGAGGCCATTATCTACTCCTCAACTAAACTGAACTTATGAAGAAAACAGAGATTTGATGTAATATATGCATTTTTTAATGATATTACACTAAAAAAAATAAGATTCAAAAAAATTTAATAAAATATTTGTGTTCCAAAATCTGGTAGTATCGAAACTATCGACCCTATAACCTTCTTTAAATCAGACGGGGTCATTAACTAAGTACCTATTGAGATACGGGCCAATTCTTTATAGCCAATATTTAAACACGTGTAGCCAATATTCAAATAAGGTACGATACAATACAAGTCATGTTGTGTTACATGATAGATAATTATGTGTAGGTAAGCTCCCTAGGGAGCGAAAGGCCCATCCTTTGTTTGTTTATATTATCTACTAGCTGTTACCCGCGGCTTCGCCCGCATGGTCACTGTGGAATAAAAGTATCCATTGGATCGCTTAGCCTTGACAAATAACCGCCACCAATCCTGACATTCAAGATATTCTGACCTACTGTTCGTTCGTCGTACCGTGGTCCGTCTTGTAGAATCACAGTGGTGCCATCTAGCGGAATTTAATTTTGCAACATAATCGATTTTTCCACGGGAATGAGATGTTTTCCCGCGGGAAAAAGTAGCCTATGTCACTCTCCAGCCACCAAATTATCCCCATACAAAAAATCATGACGTGCCGACGCTCTGTTGCGACGTGAAAGAAGGACAAACAAACAAATACACTTTCGCATTTATAATATTAGTATGGATGGATATGATAAACAAGTGTTATTCATATTGAATATTTGACACGGCTTACTTGTTACCTGAGGAAGACCATCGTATATGGTCGAAACGTCGAGGCACAAGCCTTGTCTCACAACAAACAAGTAAGCCGTGTCAAATATTCAATATGGATGGATATGGATGGATACAACAGGTAGTATTATGAAAATACTTTACACCTACATCCGTGAAGTGATACTATCCTTACATAATAATAATAATAATAAATCTTTATTTACCAGTAAGTTACAAATTGGGTACTTGACTGGGTAGCTTAAAAAATTCAAAACGTTTATACTTAAAACTACCTAATGGCTAAAAATATTGTGGATTTCATTCATCATTAAAAAAAAATGCACATTTAGATTTTAATAATCGAATTAAAAGTAAGTTATTGATTTGATTAGTCAATATTTACTAAAATGTGACGTCATAATTTACTATTTTCATACAAAAAAGCGTTTTTGACATTTCATAAAAAGTTGCTGATTTGACTAGTTGGAAAGTACCCAATTGTTTAGATATTTCAATTGGACTTCACACTAGGTCGAAACTGTGACGTGATAATCCAGTCAACCGTTACATTATTTGTTTTACAAAGTTTTGTACTTGTGCAGTGTGTTATTCATTCATATTAGGAAAAGAAAATAGAAAATATAAAAACTTATTAACTAGTGACAAAAATATATACTATGTATTGTTATAAATGTTATGATGTATAGGTATACTTTATTATAGATATTAGAAGAAAATAATTAAACATTCGAATATTAGAAAGAATATAAATAAAATAAAGATAGAGATATTTATTATGCTGATAATGTAGGGTGAGGATCATGAGACAATAAATAGGATGAATTCAGTGGAATTGTAATCCTGTGATTTAAGCCATGATTGAAGTTTACTCTTAGCAGAGAAGACAGTGTTATTTTTTAAAGTATCTACATTTTACAAAGGTTCTCCTACAAAATGGACAAACATTGTTCCCATCGTAAATCTTAATTCAACCAAAAAAACAAACAAAGTAAGTGCCAAATTACTTGCCAAAAACTTAATTAAAGCAAGCCCAATGGCACTGAGCATCCTTCTAATTATTTTTAATTATATCCTCTCAAAGGGCTGCAGACAAAGGAAGTGGAATTTACAGAATGAAGTCATGGAATAATCCAGTGGAATTATCTCGCAAATGATCTTCGTGCATTCCTTTTTTTTTATTAGAAAACGCAATGGTTTTTGTAATGAGAAGCCTTCGTTTAAGATTGGTTTCGTTTACTTTGATAATGCAACATGTTTGTGTTATTAAAATGTTAATGAACAACCGCGAAAGTCCCTAAACTCATATCAATCATAAATTAACACACATAATTTTTCGTTCCAACTATAATAGTACATAAAGATAGAAACTGAAAAGATACTAGGCCTCTCGATACGAACATGACATGATTTGAATATTGGGTCAGAGCAACACAGAGAGGAAGACCCAGCGACGAATCTTCATAAATCAAGGAAGAAAGGAAGGATAAAAGGAAGGAAGGAAGGAAGAAAGAAAGAAGGGAAAGACGAAAGAAAGGAAGGAAGGAAGGAAGGAAGCATGATATGAGTGAGAGAAGTAGGAAAGAAGATCGGAAGGAAAAAAGAAAGAAAGGAGGTATCAGTTTTAAAAGCCAACATAATAAAGCTCTCACTCACCTCAGCAGTAGGTCGTCCATACACCCCCTTCTTCCCGTGCTCGGGGGAGCGGTGCATCCCCTTTGTGTCAATCTGGACGTTGGTCTGCATCTTGAATTCTTCTTTTTCTTCTTCTTTCAAAAAGTTCAATGTCCACAGTTCTTTGTGACTAAAGATTCTCCACTGAATTTTCTACTGACATCGATGATATTTTATTGGTTGTTCAAAAATTATAACACTGTTTATCTTGCTATCAAATAAATTATGTCACTGTATTTTTTTATTCTGGAAGAAATTCGATGTTCTTTTTCTTTTGGGGTTGTCAATCTGAAACAAAAGAAATATAAATCGGTATTTTTTAAATAAAAAAAGAACATAGCTTTTCAATTGGGTACTTGACTGGGTAGCTTAAAAAATTCAAAACGTTTATACTTAAAACTGATGGCTAAAAATATTGTGGATTTCATTCATCATTTAAAAAAAAATGCACATTTCGATTTTAACAATCGAATTAAAAGTATATAAGTTATTGATTTGATTAGTCAATATTTACTAAAATGTGACGACATAATTTACTATTTTCATACAAAATAGCGTTTTTGACATTTCATAAAAAGTTGCTGATTTGACTAGTTGGAAAGTATCCAATTGCAACTAGCCATACAAAATACAGCGAGGATATGGAGACAGTTTCCAGAGATGTTAAAAAAAACCTTCAGTAGTTTGGTAAAAGTTGAAATAATTTACAAAAAACCTACAAAACCATGAAATTTAAAACAAAACCTTCAAGACCAAGAAATTTAATCAAAACCTTGTCAGTGGCATGAAATTTGGTCTCGAACTCCGACTATATCTCGCACAATTTGGGGTCGGAAATTCCCAGATATTCATAAATACCGAAGCGTTTCAACTCCGAACTTTAATAGGACGATCTCCGAAGTGAAGTTTACGAACAGTATAAACCACTTTGATAATTCTGATATCTACATTGAGTTCATCATTCGTACGTACAGTCAGTCAGACTTGTAATCCCTGGCTGACTGCAAAGAAGTTCAGTTGCCTATAGATTTCCTATCGTGTATCTAAAAAAAACTTGGTTGTCTATTAAGTCTGTTTACGGACGATAATCTTGCGTGATAACGTCATAAGAAAACATTGATGCGTCTCAACCCGAACGCTTAGGCCGATCTTGCCTCTCTATCGCTTGCACCGCGCTCTCGCGCTTGCACGTATGGCTCAGGCGGAACGTGACAATGAGTCATGCTTTTTCGTGCGTGCAGCCGGTGTTCATCGATTTATAAGACGTTATCACGTCAAAAATTGTGGTTTGTCCATTGTTTCCACATTTTGGACTAAATGTTCCAGCAATCTGCCCCACTACAAAACAAGAATTAACTTCAACGTTGGCTTATTTCTAGTTGGCAGCTATTTCTGTCCGAAAAAAAAACATCCTCAGTTTTCTTTTCTCTCTGAACAGTACTTCCAGATTAACTTGTTGACTTTGTCTTTGTTCCGACACTCGCAGCTTTTTCCTCGTTTCCACTTCTCCGTCTCGTTCCCTCCTCTATTAGGGGGGGTGTTAGAAAGAGACGCTAGATGTGTACGTGGTCGCCTAATGACCGACACGTGACGTACTATGGAGAGAATTGGCAAGACGTGTCGAAGAGGGCTCTTATCTGAGAGGAAAATATGGGATTGATGCGTGAGGAGGAACCAATATTTGGTATCTTTAGTGAATATTGTCACGTAAGCGTGTATTTTTTTTTATATGTAAAATGGCTGATACAATATAAGTACAAAATAAGCGGCCTCGTTTAAAGTACAGTATTTATTATTGCTGTCCATTTCTCTCATGATAGAAAATGATATGTAAAAGACGTTTATTATAGGTAGGTACCTAAGTCGTAATATTTGCAACTACGAATCGCTACCATTATCTAGACGACAGGTACGGAGTTGCGGTCTTATTTAAGTTTCTCTAGATTTCTCTAGACTTAATGTCAAGAGCCAGCCATTAAAAAAAGTTTAATTACGTCTTAGTCAAGGAAGTTTTTAATTGGATAGTGATCCGCCCTACAAGTTATCTTGTTTTACGCTCGATCAGGCGAAGAACCTTTCGTTAACTAACTATTTCTTAATTTGTAATGATTTTATAGAGAGGGTTGGTAGTAGGTCTTCTTCTTTGTCGTGTGGTTTTTGGGTCGATCGATTCGATGAACCCTGGTGTCAGAGTTTTTAAACCGCCTAATAGCGCAGCTAATAGGCCTGTGACATCGTTTGTGAAACGACCACTATAAAAGACAGCGACTCACACCGACGGCTTAACGTGCTCTCCGAAGCACGGTATCCTAGAGAGTTGTTGGTACATGTACATTTGTAGGTAGTTAGTTATGTTGTTTGCTAAACTAAAAACGGATTCTAAAATTTATTTCACTGATTACATATACCTGAAAATATAAATGAAGTCCTACTGCCATCCTTTTCTCTACGTTAATGACAAAAAATTACAGATATGAACATACTTTAGTTAATTCGTGTTTTAACCGAATTGAGACCATAATTTCAGTATTTAATAAGCATCATTATTTAAAGTCTATCTAGCATGATCTAGCAACAAGATTCTGATATATTTTTTTAATTAATCTTGCTCTAACGAAGCGCTCTATCACTGTTCCGAAGAAAATTAATTTCAACTCACTCCACAGACCTAAATGCGTATAGATACCGCAAGTGAACAAACCTTGCGTTTACAAAAATATACGATTCTAATTTCATTGGTCGGACGGTGGGGCGCCCGCCGCGCTCATAAGTAATCCGTGGTGGTGTGATGCAATTTGATTGTGTAACGAAAATATATGGTCGCATCGCATGGTCGCAAGATTTTCAATAGGAAATTTAGTAGATGTCAATATATTTCATTGCATGGTGGTACGACTGACCATTGCATCATAGTCCAAGCAATAACGACAGGACAGCCCCTTGCTCTTTCGGAGTTTTGAGCCCAGATAGGGCGATTCACACACTGCCTGCAGGTCTCCATGTCCCATGAGTGATTTTAGTGCTTTTGTTTATTGAAATTACGCAAGGTCATGCAGACTTGCACCTAATCGGTCTGCACTCGTGACGCAAATATTGTCATTCAAACTGGAGAAACAATAAAATATGGAGCTAGTGCTGTCGATTAAACTAAATCTTGACTAAAATTATTGCCGTCTCTTTCTATTCTCTCATGATAGAAAATGACTGGTATAGACTTATATTAGTTAAGTCGTGATTTTTGCAACTACGAATTGCTACCAATATTTCATTTCATAGTGGGTGGGTACGTAAAAAGTTGAGCGCTTTCATTCATACACGGCCTCAGTTTGAAGAGTGGTCTACTGCAATATAGGTCTATGACTAACTCCTTAACAAGTTAAGACACTAATGGATGCTTAACTCAGATTATCGTTAGGCTTTGATGAGTCATCGAAAGAGTTAAGTTGTTTTTAGTGAGTAGTCTGAGGCTTGAACTCTCGAATAGGTCGTGGGTTCGATTCCCACGAAGGATATTTGAAATTGATATCACTTTGTAAAGTTGTTCCTAGATTGTTTAGGATAGTGCTTATTGCTCGATGATTGAGATGTTAAGTCGTCATTTTATCAATTTACATACCAATTACTAATAAAAACAGTTCAATTTATGACCTTCATGATATTGTCATGCTCACTATCTCAAACCATGAGACAAGCTCTTTTGCAATCGGTATAACCAACACGACTTTGACAGATTTAGGCTCGTATTTATAAAGCGATCTCAATATTGAGAGCAATATTAAGTATGGATTTGACAGGTCGTTTTGTACTGAAATGACATTTCTGATACGAACTCAAACTAGCTGTCACTCTTGAGTGCTGTTTATAAATACGGGCCTTAGTGCAAAATAAAAGCCGGACTTGGCCAGTTTTCACACGATATCACTGTTTATGCTGGCGACACTCCATTATCGTACCGGAAGGAAGTTGACATGAAACGCATTTATATAATGTGTGGACATTATATTCTACATACATACTTCGATATAGTTGTCGGTGCCAACTTTAGGCACATTAACATTCTATTAAAAACTACGTACCTAGATGCTACTTATTGAGAGCTACTTATGTTCTTGGGCACACTGAAAAAAATAAGTAGATGTCTTTCACAAGGCTGTTGACGCTATTAGGATAACAATGACATAGTTTATCAAATTAAAATGCACGACTACTTCAGAAAAAGCATTTACACTGGCCCTTACCACCATTGGACATGTGTTGCGGAAACCAGAACCATATATCCAAGCAAGGGTTGACATGGCAAGCGTATGGAACGCGAAGACGGGGCCGCCCACGTACCACCTGGGGGCGCTCTGTTGAAAAAGAGGCCGCATCAACTGCCGAGACGGCTGGGAAGACCTGGAAGTCACCGCGCAAGATCGAGAGCAGTGGAAGTCAATTCTTCGAGCCCTATGTCCCTGATGAGGGATAACAGGACTTCATCATCATCATCATCCTACCACTATTGTCTCTCACCCGTCATAATTTCTGTTTCTGGAAAATTCTGGATACTTAGCGGAAGTCGTCTCATCACGCCCAATAAAGTACTCAATTGCAGGCCTTGTGGGCGGGAAAGACGGGAACACACTGGGAGCTAAGAATAAGGTCAAAAATCTACAGCCTAGAGGCAAAAGGTCCATAAAAACTTGTGAGCGATTAAGTCGCCTGGCGCAAAAAAAATCTCAACATTTTGGGAAGTCAACATTTTGGGAAATTATAAAAAGTCAACATTTTAGGAAAGTCAAGTTTTTGGGTGAACATTTTAGGAAGTTGACCGAATGGTCCTAAAGGGACCGAATGGTCCTAAGGGATTATTAAAATCTACTCGTGTAAGTGAGAAAGCACATCCACCCTTTTCAATACTGACAAATTTTAATAAAGAGATAAAAATATTTTAAACAGAGTTATCGCGAGAGAAAAAAAAGTGTTCTTTCGCCTCTGAGTTATAAGAATATTCAGACCATACGGAACAAAATCTTTCTAATTTTGCATAATTTTAGGAATCATAAAAGATAAAGATAAAGATAATTTATTTGTAAAACATGAGTAAAATTAAGTTACAGATGTCAGCGTTAAATTAAGAGTCCTCCATGTTTGGTCTTGCGACATACAAATTATGATTTGAATTATGGAAATTTAATTAATTATAACAATAATTATAAAAAATGTCAAGTACAAAATAATTCAAAATAATTCTAATAATCTTGTATTTTATTTGTTAGTTACACTTTTGTGATACGGACACAAATAACAGGCTGTCCCAGTTAGTAGTTAATGTGACGTCAATTATATAAAATTAGAGAGGACTAAAAGATAATGCTTTGTCCTCAAAACAAAATGTGCTCCTGGTGAGCAACACCCTAAATGCCTTTCTATTGTAAGGGAATGGCGTCGTTGGTATTTCTGCCAAGAATCTTCGATGAAAAAGCTCTTTGCATAATTTTTGGATGGTTTCTTCTTTTTCAGCGAGTTGGTTGCCGATTTGACGAACGAACCGATAAACCCTGGTATTCTATAGAATAGAGAAAGGTATTATGTTATAGTCACCACCGGTCATTTGTAAAAATAATCATTAGAAATCACAAATCCACAATCAGATAAGAAATAGCGTTTATTTGCTATCTCTCTCATTAATGTCAAGAATTAAAACTTAAGGAAGTGACAGCGCTATCTGAAAATAAGATAAAGAATGATGCCTCCAGAATCGAGAGCAATATCTAGGCAATCATGCTCCAAGTCCAACATAGTCTGCATCGTCACTTTCCATCAAGTGAGATACAGGGTTTTTTTTTGTCCTGTAAGTATAAATAAAAAATTATACTATAAAGTTTTAAAGAAAGAAGCATAATCGTCAGATTGCCACATCGCTAGATACCAACATCCACGGTCGATAAGGAAAAGTGGGTATCTGCATTTTCCGAGCCATAAACCACGGCCTATTGTGCCACGGAACCGCAGACAATACTGCCTTCTGAATTTAAACAGTTACTTTATACAGTTTATCTAAAACCTTACATTTAATGAGCCGTTATTAAAATAAAACAAGATAATGATACTTATTTATGAAACAACGAAAAATGTTATAAAATAAACTCGCTTTTTTTAGTGATGGGCTTTTATACAGTCACTCCTGTATCCCTTACAGGCTAGGCAGAGATTGGTAAGACGTGGTAAGAAGTTAGACGTGTCTAACAATAATTTGAGGGTCATTGAAATAATAATGAACTGCATAAGAATATTAGTTATAATAAATTGGTTGTTAGCTTTTCGCCTAAATTGCAATACACTGAAAGAATAGTCTATTATGGTATTCCTGGATAAATAAGCAACTGGAATATTCTATGTTTTTCTATTTTTCCAGTCCAGTCCATCTGACCATCTCGGACAGAGATCTGGGAACTAATAACAAACTACATTGGACACAACATTCGAATCGGGGTTTACGAGTTTGTTTATGTCAGAGTTGTATTCAAACTTCAAGGTTCTTCAACTTTTTATTCGGATTAGGAAGACAGCGGTCGCCAATTTATAGGAGGGGTCAGTTAAGGCGATGGGCTGTCAACCCGTCACTATAACAATATGCATAATCATCTCTGATACCTACTGATAACCCTCAAAACTTGTCAGACGTGGCGAAACGATTTTCGTGTCCATTTTCGCTCTGCCTACCCATTAGGGATAAAGACGTGATTTTATGTTTGTATGTATGTCAGTTAAGGTTGACTTCCATGCTGGACCGGAAGCGACAAAAATCATGAAATGAACCAGTTCATTCACTTCTTTCTAAAATCTCAAACTACTGCCCATAAAAATGAGATCTATGACGCTCTACCTATCCCGTAAGGAAAACAAGCGTGACTTTATACATATTTAGAAATGAGTCGAAACATATGAGCTAAAATTTAAAATCATCCTAATATTTAGGATATTTACAGAAACAGAAAGTATGGAAATATTTCTCCCTCTTGTTTGCAGAGCTTGTAACGCCCAACTTCCAATCGGAATTGGTTCCAGAAATTCCTGATAGATGGCACTTGGAACTTCTTATGAAATTCATATATCCCACCCAATATAGATATGGATTATACCGGGTGTATGGGGCAGCTTCACGCAAATAGGGGTTGCTCAATCAACTTTCATCAGGAAATTATTTCAGGAAATGAAAAAAAATTATGTCCCCATACAAAATTATCATCAAGATCAGACAATTTGAATGAGAAAGCCAATTATTTTTTTATCTCCTGAAATAGATAGATATAGGCTGATATAGATAGATAGATAGAAAGAATTTCCTGATGAAAGTTGTTCAGTATCATTGACTGATCCAGCTCCTATAAGATTGCTGTAAGCTGTTCCCCGTGGCTGTCCCTTACACCCCGTATTTTCTGAGCTAGACATATCCCTGGGTGACACGGAAATCAGTTTCAGAAAGTCACTGGATGGTAAATAGATAGTTTTCCGCCTGAAGTTTCATCCGAGGTTTAGCGAATATTACCGTGAAAATGAAGCTCACATCAAAAAGTATTCCAGAGTCAACTCTGAATAGAATAGACTTTATTGCACACTAAATAAAACACATAACTACAAAAACAACAAACATGAAACATTTGCGTAGGTACATATAGGTGGCCTTATCAGATCTATGCTAAGTGACAATCTCTTTCAGGCAACATAGGTACACAGTAGGTTCATATATTGTCTGCCAGCCAAGTTTCATTATGATCCGTCCATTTGTTTGAGGCATGAACCAAACTTTGGAATTTCGATATTTTTGCTAAAATTTCGGATCCGTGTCCCCGTTGGAATCGATCCCACGGACTTCATTTTAAATACTAGATGAAAGTGAAACGCCATTACCATCAGGACGCCAATTAGGAGTAACGAACAGCGACTCTCTCTACTAATTGGTCTGACTATGAATAGTGCTCTATGCTACAGATATAAAATACATTTTAGCACGTTGTAGCGTTCTTGTCGCTTCTGTCTCGCTCTTCACCTATTTAAAAAAAGTTGTTAAATCATAAAGGAGAAAAAAATAAGGGCTGTAATTTCATAATGGGGATAAAACGTAGAGCTAATTGCAGATGGCGCCACTGTTGAGTGTTCCAAATAGATCTAGTAATAATAGGTTATTTTGTTGTTTAAAGTTTTCTTGCTACGAAACTTAAACGTTTTTCCCAAGAATTTCGTGCTCACTTCACGGTCACCCACAAAACAGTAGCACGCGAGATTATATCTAAGAAACTGACCCCATACCAGCTCTGTTAACTGTTTGACTGCTGCTGATTCCGAGACAACTCGAAAACTCACTCGATAAAAGAAGAAAGGGATGGGTGTAAGGGACAGGTTCCCGCTAACTGATAGGGGTTACTCAGTCAACAATTTTCTGCAGGAAATTCTTTCAGGAAATGAAATGCAAAAATATTGTTTCATACAAAATTACCGCTTTGATCAGAGAAGCAATTTTTTTTTTACATTTCCTTACAGTATTTCTTAGTTAAAGTTGTTTAATTTCGTACCCGTATAATATAGGGTAGTTTCAGACAGTGCGCACACTGAAGAAGGTTGATCTACCATCGAAACTGAAAAACTTTTACATCACATTAATAAAACTTTTGAGAAACAAATAAAAAAGTAGTCAGTCTACTGAAAGTTTTCAGGTTTTTAGTTGTTTGAACACTAAAACCCCTCTTTACTTTATTATCTCCGAAATAAACTCGTATAGCATGTAATTCAAACAACTTTCGCCAAGGAACAAAAAAGAATGAAAAATAAATGAATCAAGCATTTTTTTATGAAAGAACAATAAGTTGTTTCAGTAAGCAATGTGTTAAACTGAAATAATAGCCAAATCTTATGGTATTACCCCTTTGTGTTTGATAATTTGAACGTTTTATTTATTAAATTGTATTTTATCTGATCGTAATAATTATGTTACGACTTTATTCGCCCTTTTGTTTTTAAAACAGGCTATTTTATAAATGTTCCTTCAGATCGCTTGAGGAAATTCTTCTCATTTGAAATCAAAAAGTAAAAACTAATGACAGCCTTACAGATTGTAATAGTTGATGATTGATTACGATAGCATAGGTACTGGTGATACAATGATAACAAATAACATTCCCCTAGACTAGAGACATGGGTTGAAATATGTAATACACCAAATAAACCAACAACTTCCACAAAGAACCTACTTCTACATACAAAATAATCAAACCACCTACCATTTCTAATGTCCTGTTTGTAATTAACTATGCACATAGTGATATTGTTTAAGGCGGCCTTAGATTAGGTGGCGAGCAAAGCGAGCGTTTTGTGTATTTGCGTGTTTGTTTCTCTTAGGCGCCCAAACAAACAACGCCGAAAACACAGACAATACTTATATGTAAAGACTCTGGAAATTCCAGAATGAAATTTAAAAAAAATTGTAACTTTATCCAGATCTAGAATAACTTGTGTTGTCAGATAGATGCGTACCTACATAGAATCATGCCAAAAATATTATGGAGAGGCGACCGCAAGGACCCAACGTAATTTGATACAAAGATCAGACCCCAAGCAGCAGATGGGTAAATCTATGCCCTGAGTTATTGTTACTTAATATTATAAATAAATTAACATTAAATAAATTAATATCATTATGAAATAGTTGCCATTTTTCGATTTTTAAAAAGTAACGATCAACCTAGTGCTTGGTCTAAGCGTTATCTAGTCTGTGGTCAATAAGAAACCGGCTGTCTGGTCGACGCAGTGTATGACGACATTAATTTTAATGTCGGTTGTAAAGTTGTTTGTTTGTTAGTGTTTTGGGAGTAAATGGTGCAGATATATGTAACTAATAACCTGATACAGAGAGTAATATTGCTTTATATTATACTATAGAGCTATAGAACTTTTTACTCTTTTTTAAAGAAAAATCGATTGAAAAGTGGAAACAAATCGATACACATATAAATTTTTTGCTAATGTTTATTTTACCATTCTGTTCTGTTTTTGCTACATCCATCATAATCAGTAATGATAAATATTACATTTTCTTGACTCGTTTTTCTGCGGAAAAATCTAATGAAAAGTGAATTAAGCAGAGTACAGTTCGATACATAAATCATGTTTCTGTATCGTTAAAGTACAGTGGTGAGGAAAAGTGGAACAACCTTCACCCCCCCCCCCCTCAAGAGTTCCTTCTAGTGTCTTAAGGGGATGGAGGAGATAAAATATACTGATTTAGGGAAATCTAAAGAACACTTCAACTGTGCTTGAAATTCAAGTGGCGCTGTATCTGCGTGTTTGCGCAAGTAATTTTGTTGTTACAGAAGACACAGACTTGTCTACACTTAAAAATGTATATTTCGAAAAGATTTTTTCAAAAATAGGTAATGGGTAAAAAAAAATCACGCTGAGAATTGAGGTAAGTTTAAAGCCTACCTACCCATGATTAGATTAGATTTCTTTATTTCACATTATCCATTTCATAATTACATTGCAATAATAATAAAAATGTCAGAGAATAATATCATCGTCAAAAATAAAAATAAAAATTATACAATAAAATTTACGAAAATGTCAAAACTAAGATTTTACTAGATACCTAAATAGTTTTAAATATAACAGACGCACTAAATAATTATAAAAATAAAAATCCTATATTAATTATGTGTGTGAATATGTCAAAATAGTAAAATAACTCTCTGGCCTGGATATAAATTAAATTATTCTATCATAAATTTCCCATGGTAGAAGCATTTGTACCATTATATCTACGACCACTCCACTTATTACTGATATATTGCAGCTAACTCAAACTTTATGGGGTGAATTGAGGTGTGATGTGTGTGAGGTGGCGAAAAGATAAAATTTTAGGGGCATGGCATTTAGGAAACGGTGCCGGTGCGTCGCCGGTGCGCCGATTTTGTATGTAATTTACGTCTGCGCAGCGCAGCTTGATTTGAAGTTTCTATACAAAAACGACGCAACGGCGACGCACCGGCACCGCACCGCTTCCTATTTGCCATTTTTTTTGTGAAAACAGGAAAGAAAAATAAAAAGGTCGGGTACTGAAGGAAGTGTAAAAAAAAATATAATTTAGATGAAATGAAAAAACAAGTTAAGTACTAAAAATCGTAAAGGTCTTCACTGCGAGCATTCGTTCGCGAGCAAGCGCGCACTGATTATCTATACCTCTTTTCTTCGCACTGTCGAGTAAAAAGGAATCATTGGTTCTATCCCAAAAATCTTGTCCGCAAAGTAACGTACCACTACCGTACTAAACCGTAAAAAAGATTGACGGCTGGTTGGACCCTTGGACCATCAATCTAGGGTCTAGTTTTATGATTTTAGGCCTAAAGCAAGATGGTTACCGAAAAGAACTTTCTACAGGGTGTAGAAAAAATGAGTTCTTTTTATGATACCAAAAAACTTTCCCAAAGAATAATTTTAAGACGATAATTTTGATGATTATTTATATTTGTATGGTACTATGGTACTTTGTATGGTATTATTTATATTTTGTATAGTACTATATTTTTAAAACATACTTTTGAAATATTTTTGTTTTTTTTATTATGGATTTTCTCTTGACTCTAGTCGTCTTGTTCAGGGACGACAGACACAGAGTAAAAAACGGGTTTTTTTAAATAAAAAGTGTCAAAAATGGGTTTTTCATTCAAAATAATGTTTTACCATAATTCCATATTCTACTCAAGTAAAGTGTATTTTTGGCCAAGATTTTCCGTATCTAAATTTATTTATATTTATGATTATTATGCATGATATCAAGACAGTTTCACGCATAATAAGAAGCAAAATGTCTCCCATTTTGGCGCCAAAAAGCCATAACTTGGGTACTAGGAGTCCATTGCCACAGAACACAGTGGAATGTGCTGACACACTTCTACAGTATCCACATCACATGAACACACATAGCATTCTTAGACCATTCATGTTGCAGTAAAGTATCAATACTGTATTTTTTTGTTACTACACCTGACTTTTTGCAATGGCTTAACCAAGCCAGAGTCGACGATGAGGACAGACATTTTACTTTTGGTGAATAATGATAATAAATAATAAAATAATAAAATAAAAATATGAAGTATTTAATTTTCTATTTGTAATGCCGGTTTACATTATCATAATTACTATCAAGAACAAGTACAGTAGTGCAGACAGTTGCCAACTTAAACCGTGTAAATGTAAATCGTTCTTTCAGCGGCTTCCAAGTTGCCTTCCAACTATGACCATATACAACGTGTTACAGAAAGGGTATATGTATCGTGAAATGTGTGAATCTACCCATGAAACTGAAAAACTTTCCCTAAGAAACATAGGTCGAAAAACGAAAAAATAAAATTGTGACCTTTCATACAAAATGCATAAGCTGATAGCGTATTTAGTTTTTTTTTTTCGTATTTCGACCTATGTTCCTTAGGGAAAGTTGTTCAGTATCTTGGCTAGATTCACACATTTCTCGATGCATATACCCTTTCTGTTACACGTTGTATAAACCATCCTGAAGATCAGTACCTAACAGAAGCCGAAAATTATATTCTAAGGCGACTAATTTGATTTGAAGAGATCATTTAAAGCTCATTATGCACAAAGGCACTGCCTTGCATTCATCTTTTTGTCCGCCTTTAGGTACGACATTCACGGGGAAATATGGGTTGGTGCTATTTTGAACCAGCCATTTGGCGGCTTGAAAACTTTGACAGCTGGGTTTGCCACTAACCTGGCAAAAGCCTAATCTAGGATTGGGTCTGGTTTCCCTTTTGTGTTGCGCAAGTTAGATGGAGTCCTTCTGTGTAAAAACCAGTCACCTCGTTCAATCCCCTAGATTAAGTTGACGACCCCAAGAATGAAGGGAAACAGAAGATGATCAGAAAAGAAGTAGGTAGATATTTAAACACAAAATACGTTTTTACAACATCCCTGCAACATTAACTTTGTGGGTTCTGTTATTTGCACCAAAATAGCAATGTCTAGAATTGAGGAACCCAGTGAAAAGTGCCGTTTGCATACAAATTATGTTGCCGTCAGTGGATTCGATCCCCATCAAGGATTCCCATGAACGTATATGTATGTGTGTGACTGTGTGTGAATCACGGTGGAATCACGTGTGCACTGAGTAATTAATCAACTAGCACGTGTGAATATAGTTTTTTTTTTTTCATGGATTGTTTTTTTTTTTTTCATTCATCCATTATAGGATAGGCAAAGGAACAGAGCCATACAGCCTCGCCTGATTTTTCACATCATCTTGAATTTGTTAATTTTTAAGGCATAAGCCAAGTCTTCAGTATATTATCATTAAGGCTCTTTGGGAGAAATGACTGTTTCTAAAATGAAGGCTATGCACAAAAAGATTTTGTTCTGAAAAACCGTAGACGTTAAAAATACGCTTCTTCTCTGTATTTAATCATCTCAGAATGAGAAAATAAAAGATTAGGCTGTATGGCTTAGTACCGTTGCCTATCCGTTAAGGATAAATTTAAAAACAACAACAATATATTTTCTCTGCGTCTTGATGTCATAAAATGTCATTTTTGTTAGCATATAAACAAACATTGCTGAAATTTTCTGTTTCTGGGTTCTTTTTTAATCAAATTGAATAATAATTATGGTGAAATAGTTACTACTACTGTTAGAAGATTGCTGTTAGTTATTACTATAATGTCTACCGCTACCGAAGCAGTAAGATACATTTCATATTATTTATTCATTAATTAAACGTGAACTAAAATTATATCTTATCTTATATAGCCATTATGTGTCTATATCTCTGGCAGACCGCGAGTCTGAACCCTTTGAGCTTCAGTGGTTCAGTTTCTTGAATAGAATCACTCCCTAAAATATGGTCAGAAATATTTTAACACCCTGTATACTTTATATTATTCGTAAACATTCACAGATACCTCCATTTACTGTTCCCTTACCATGTGATCTTTCAACGGGGATGATATTAAGAATCGACTTTACATGTAAGGAAAGAATCAACAAGAAGTAAGTTTTCAACTTTTAGAAAAAAATAATATGTACGTACTCTAAATCAATGCTGGACTGAGAGCAAAAGAAAAACATAGAATGTGCCAGCTGCTTATCCTCCCGGTCCCGGGCATGCTGTAAAAACCAGCAAAGGGATTCGAGGGTTACATAACAGTGGGCCCGATTCGTAACCATCACGACTTAACTAAATCTCAACTAAAATTATTGACATCCCGTTCTGTTTAGAAAGTGACAGGTATGGACTTATATTAGTTAAGTTGCGTATTTTGCTATCACGAATTGCTACCATTGATTGTAATTTAGGCCATGACGATTGGCTGACAAGACAACAATGTCCGTTTAGGTTTTATAACAATTTGAAAATCGCCCAAGTGCGAGTAAGGCTCGCGCTCTAAGGGTTCCGTACCATTATACAACAACGGCTAAAAATCACGTTTATTAGGTATATGGGATGGGAGCCCCCGTTAAATATTTATATTATTTTGTTTTTAGTATTTGTTGTTATAGTATAGCAGCAACAGAAATACATCATCTGCGAAAACTGTCTATCTATCACGGTTCATTTGATACAGCCTGGTGACAGACGGACGGACAGCGGAGTCTCAGTAATCGGGACCCGTTTTTACCCTTTGGGTACCCTAACCTTCGGAACCCTAAAAAAAGTGTTATTTCTTCTAGTTGTTCGGCTTTCTGAACTTTTTAAAATTACTTTCTTGCTTCAGCTTTCAAGTAAAACTAGAAGACGAACAAGGTCAAAATGTGATCCTATTTGTTCGGTACAAGTCTGGCTCGAAGAAATGGGTGTTCAATACTAAAGAGGATGGAAAATGGCATACAGAAGAAGTAAGTTAAAAAAAATAGTCCTTCCAACCGATATTCGGTGATGGCGGCCAATCTCCCAGACTAGTTTTTAGTACCCAAGTGCTTGCCGCAACACACAAGTGCACTCTCTATTCCTTCAATCTCTTATTGTGATGAGACAGATTATCGACACGACCAGAGAGAAATCAAGCGCAGGACAGGACCGACTATCTACATGCCCATCTTTAGAGAGAAAACTACAAAAAATAATCTGATTCTTTTTTATATTTTATTGCTCCGATTAAAAACAGGTATTTTTAGATTATTTTTAGATACTTATGAAACAATTTTCTTTGAGGATTTTTAGCACTCACAATCTATGGCATTGGTATGGCAAGAGTCGCAGGTTTAAGTCCTGCCCGAGGCGAATTTATTATTTCTTTCTTTCATGTTATACCTTTGTGACTTTTTTTTTTTTTCAGATACTCATTTTGCATTTAGCTTCAGAGGTGCGCCTGCTGCCTAATAACAGTTATTCTTTTACCATCAAGATTCAGAATAGCATATTTGCAGTTAAGTACCTATAAATAAAAATCACGACTTGACGAACATAAATCTATGAGTACCTACCAGTCACTTTTTTTCACGAGAAAACAGAAAGGGACGGCAATAATTTGTCAAGATTTAGTTATGGCGTGCCCATAACGAATCGATAGCATATAGATTTACCACTAGCCGTAGATCGATCATTTACGCTCAATTTGTGCACTTATTTTCCATACAAAAATGAGCGAGAGGGCGCGGGCGTATAAATTACAAAATAAAACACGCGCCGCTATAAAGGCCGCTATATGCCGCTATAAAGGCCGCTATATGCCGCTATAAAGGCCGCTATATGCCGCTATAAAGGCCGCTATATGCCGCTATAGCAATAGATTTATTAACGGCTAGATTTCTGATTGATTTTGAGTCTTGATTCATTCAAAGTCCTCTTTTTTACAAATACAAAAAAATACAAATACTTCCATGCTGGACTGGGAGTGATAGAAATACATAGAATGTACCAGCTGTGGGAGGAGCCCACGCATGTTGTAAAAAACCAGCTAAGGGATTCGAGGGTATCAGTGTATTGCAATTTAGGCGATGGGCTGACAACCCGTCACTATGGCAATATACACAATCATCTGTAAAAATAACCCTTCTTCTTCTTAGCGAGTGGATTTTCGAGTCGAATAACCCTCAAAACTCGTCAGACGTGGCGGAAAACGACCTTGGTTTAGGTCGGTTTTGCTCTGCCTACCCCATTAGGGATAAAGGCGTGATTTTATGTATGTATGTACGTAAATACATTTTTTTTTCTAGATTGATTGTTCTGTTGTCACTCCTGGTGAAAATTCTGTAGATACTTGGCAGTATAGTTGGATGCAGGATACGGTTAGTTTGTAAACTTTGTCAATTTTTAGTTAAAAAAAATAGTTGTCTGTGAAGTCGGTCCACGGACGATAATTTTACGTGATAAAGTCATAAGAAAACATTAATGAAAAATTGTATACTGCTATGAATTAAATTGAATCGGCCGATGGTAACGCTAGTTACTAGTTATTATTCTGTGCCGATGGAGTGGAACAGAGATAGATGCGTCACATCACAAATCAAACACTTAGGCTGATCGTGCTTCTCTATCGCTTGTTCCGCGCTCTCGCTTGCACGCATCGTGACTATGGGCGCTTTTCCACTAGACGGCACGTCAACGGCAACGGCGACGGCACGGTAACGTCGACGATATCGTAGGTGAGATAATGTATGAAAATCAATGAAATTATATGACACGCTTTTCCACTTGACGGCACGGCACCGTCACGGCATGTCATCGATTCCCATAGATATTGTCACGTGATCTCGCCGTGCCGTCGCCGTTGCCGTTGACGTGCCGTCTAGTGGAAAAGCGCCCAATGAGTCGTGCGTGCACCCGGCGTTCATTAACGTTATTAATGATTTCATTTGCGTCTTGTTTACTTACCTATACTTAGAATATGCACTGATTATAATCACTGAATGATATTTTTTCTATATAGTTTTTAATTTTATTTCTATATTTCAGGACCTTGCAAGCCACATAAACAACTATCGAATCAGACAGAATTTAGAATTAGCTGAATGTTTGAGAATAAAAGGTGGTTATACTAAAGGCAAATCTTCTTAACTTAATCATAAATAAAATTAAATAATTATTAAATCTTGTTCAACTTCAACCACTTATTTTTCAACAATAATCTCCCTAGTCTTATCGATTGGCTACCTAATCTAGGGGATACTAGTAGCCCGGATGGTGTAGTGGATAGGACCGCGGCCTTCTGTGAGGGAGGTCGTGGTTCAAATCCCACCACGTACCAATGTGTTTTTCGGTTTTCGAATTTCATATGTACGTTTATTCGACGCTTTTACGGTGAAGGAAACCATCGTGAGGAAACCTGCACACACCTACGAAATAATTCAAAGGTTGTGTGTAACCTAATATATGATTGGGTCTGGTTTCCCTTCTGGGTTGCGGAGGTCAGATGGCAGTCGCTCTGTGTTAAAACCAGTACCCTCGTTCAATCCCCTAGATTAGGTAGCCGACCTCGTGAAATACGGGAAAAAAAAGCTAGGAAGATGATGATGGCTACCTAATTTAGGGGATTGAACGAGGATGCTGGTTTTGACACAGAGCGACTGCCAACTGATCTCCACAACCCAGTAACCGGAAACCAGACCCGATCCTAGATTAGAATTTTGCCAGGTTAGTGGCCAACCCAGCTGTCAGAGTCTTCGAGCCGCGCTTAGCAATAATGGCCTCTGAACTTGAACTCAATCCTACCCATCCATGGTCTGGCCACTTCAATAGTTGCTTTGCTTTATATTCGTTATCGGAATGAATAAGCACTAACAATAACAACATGAACACCAGCGCTTCAATATTATTCAGTTCTTTCAATTATTTTGAAATATTAATTGCAGGAGATGTGATTGTTACCAACATTTGTATCCAGACTCCTACTGAAACGATTCCAGTGAAATTACCAACAAAAGAATCTTCAGCGGTTTGTTTCTTTATAATGTTTTATAAATTATAAATTTAAAGGCTTCTACACACATTCGAGCGCTCCTGCGAACGCTTACATAAGAATTATACTTTATTTCGTACGTTAATGGACATTAAAGTTACAGAATATTGTATTTTATTTCCAGGCAATGAAAATGAAAACCGTCAGTAGCACAGGCGTGACAATCCGCGACGACCAGGTAGGGGATAAAAATAAAATCTCTTTCAAAAGTCTGTAATCGTAATATCTACTGTGCTGGAAGTTTGTAGTGGGATGGGATCTACCTCCTAGTGATCCACCCCGGGCAACGGCAACACAGGCTTGCCTGTGAATAAGTCCGGCTGAATGATCCCAACAAAGCGATGGTAGGCTTACTCGCAAGGGGCCGCCTGCGAGCCAGACCACCCTCTCACCGGAGTCCGGCGCCAAACAGCTTGCTGTGTTCCGTGGGTGCGTGACTAACAGTGCCTTAACAGGTGTCTTCTGGGTTAGCTCGCTCCATCGCCGACTCTGTCACAGTCATCGCTAACCTTTGTGTCTAGAGTCAAGAGCTAACCAATTCCAAGTAAAAAATAAAAGTAATAACCCGAAATTGAAGTTTTTTGCTCTTTCTTTTGAGTGATTTTTCGGGTCAACAACAACTGCCTTAACATAAATAACCTCCAAAACAAACAATCATCTTATTTTTTACTCCCTATTATACAACTTGCTGTTGAACTGCTAAACCAAGGTGAATCCTCATTTTATTCACTGTGTTCCAAAGGATTTCGAAATGGAGACGCGTCGAAGGAAACTCGAGAGCATAGCCCAAGAGATGATGAGCGCCGAGGCTTCAGGAAGCGCTGCATCCAGTTACGTTAGAGTCAAGAGTTCTAGTTCTAGGCCAGAGTCTAGACAAGAACAGCCGGTAAACCTTGTCAGGTAAACCAGGCATCATCATTTATCTGATACTAAGGAGTAGCATTGCTTCATTAGAGAAGTTAGAGGGACGAAGGTTGTTGGGGGACGAAGCGAAGGTTATCGGGGGACGAAGTTTGTTGGGAAACGAAAGTTATTGGGGGCGAAGTTATTGCGGGGCAAAATTTATTAGTGAGCGAAGGTTTTTAAGGGCCGAAGGTAATTGGAACGCGAAGGTTATTAGGAGAACATAGCCTAAGAGACGATGAGCGCTGAGGCCATTGTTGCGGCTCTAAGGGGCGCTGGGTTCAGTTACTTCAAGGTCTACCCAAGGTCAAACTAAACCAGGCTTCATCATTCACCAGAGATGGCAGAGACTACTACTGCCTCCGTGGTCTGTGACCTGAACTTCCAATCCGAAGATCGTTGGTACGATTCACATTTTAACTTTGATGTGACGCGAGTGTTCTGCTGAATGGCTGATAATCAATACAACACTCTTCGTTTATATATGTGCCCTTGTGATCCCAGGTCAGAAACGCATCAACCCAAGTCTTTCTTAGGTTATGGTAGGTATACCCTGGCCACGAATTAGAAAGACCTGTCATAAAGGTACCATAGAGAAGGGCTTATAGGCAGTCCATAAGTCCTTCTCATATTCTTTCTGTGTTTTACTCTTCAGGACTTTTTAGTCAGCGGTCATGCTATATGTATATCTGACTAAAGGATAAAACTGATAGATGGAGAGCAATGACCCATGGCACCCCATGGCTAGCAGTGGATTGTTGCGGATGATATAGTATTTTGTTTAAGTTTTTATATTTGCAGAATCGGAGACAAATGGGTGCCAGAGACGAAACGTCATAGGAGTTCGACGGGACGACGAAGAACAGAGGATGATGCTGTGACTCCAGTTATATGTACGTAGATAAGACATAATATCCACATACTTATAATAAACTAGCTTTCCGCCCCGCGGTTTCACCCGCAGCTAAGAGTTTTCCCGTGGGATTGAGTTCCCGCGCTGTTCCTACCTTTAAAATTGACGGAATTTCAATACAAACTTCCATCCCCTATTTAACCCCCTTAGGGGTGGAAAATACAAAAACGCTGAAATACGTGTTCATTATTTTTAAATCTTTAGCCCAAAAACAAAATTGGAAGATCCTGCCTTCAAAATTGACGGAATTTCCATACAAACTTCCATCCCCTATTTAACCCTCTTAGGGGTAAAAAATGCAAAAATGCTGAAACACGTATAAATTATTTTTTAATCATTAGCCTAAATACAAAATTTGAAGATCCTACCTTCAAAATTGACGGACTTTCATACAAACTTCAACCCCCCTTTTTACCCATTTAGGGAGGGAAAATCCGGAAATCCTTTCTTAGTGGGAGGTTACGTTATAAGAAGAACTTGCAATTGCTTGGAATTGGTTGCAAGAACATAACTTTTATTCACTTAAAGACATTCTAAAATTTAAATAGAATTGGTAGTTTTTCCCGCCACTAGCACCGAATAGAATTTAAGTTTGATTTTATTGACACTTGCTAGACATTTTTTTTTTTTTTTTTTTCTTTTCTTGATTATGTGTGTGTATAAATTTTGATATTTTGTGATGAAATTGAAATGTGTATGTCTGTTATTTAATACTATTATATTTGCATGCTAAAGTTTTTTTTGGCTAAGCAAGCGATCTGTATGCATAATAATTTAATGACCATCCATTGTAAACCTTGTTTAATGGCAAATAAATGATTTATTTATTTATTTATTTATTTATTTGCTCTCTAAGTTTAATGATTCTAGCTTTAGTAGTTTAGGCTCTGCGTTGATGAATCAGTCAGTCAGTCAGTCAGTCAGTAAGGACAAACGATTTTATAAGTTTAGATATATATTTGTTGATAATAAACAAAAATAGATAACATCTACGCGAGATGACATAATGTTGTCATCGTATTTCGTTGAGGTTTCATATTTTAAAAACGCTAGACATCCATCCATCAATATCTTCCTAGCCTTTTTCTTGAATTGAACGAGGGTACTGGTTTTTACACAGAGCGACTGCCATCTGCCCTCTGCAACCCAGAAGGGAAACCAGACCCAATCCTAGATTAGGTTACACACAACCTTTGAATTTCTTCGTAGGTGTGTGCAGGTTTCCTCACGATGTTTTCCTTCACCGTAAAAGCGCCGAATAAACGTACATATGAAATTCGAAAACCAAAAAACACATTGGTACGTGGTGGGATTCGAATCACGACCTCCTGCACAGAAGGCCGTGGCCCTATCCACTACACCATCCGGGCTGTAATCCTAGACATCCATCCATCACACATAAATAAATGTGCATATCGTAATGCGACGACAAAATCTATGTCGTAATTTACGTCATAGATATTAATACAGGGTGTAAAAAGAAGTACTACGTTCCTTTAAACCACATGTTCTACCGATGATACCAAACAACTTTCCCAAAGCACAAAATTTATAGCTCGAAATAAAATTTTGCCAAAACTGCAGATCCCGGAGAGCAACTATGTATGGAGAAGGCAATTTTTTTTTTTTTCAAGCTAATATTTTTTCTTCTTTGGGAAAGTTGTTTGTTATCATCAGTAGAACATGTGGTTTAAAGGCACGTAGTACTTTTTTTTACACCCTGTATATTTTATGTTTTGCAGCCACCGAAGAGATTCACAGTCGTTCAGTAGAACTGGCTGAAGTACGACAGTTTGTTTCACTGACATGTTCCACTTGATATAACGAGTCCAGAAGCCATTTCGAGGGATCCTCTGTGTCGTGTCGGTTTCGAGTTTTCGAGTCGATCGACCCGTTGAACCCTGGTGTCAGAGTTTTTAAACTCCCTCATAGCACAGCTAATAGGCTTCTGACATGGTTTGCGTAAGGACTACTATCAAAGATATCGGCTCCGAAGCACGGAATATTTTTTCTTCTATATTATAGACAATCAGGTGATTCAGCCTGTATTGTTCCAACCAAACTAGGGAAAATCTCACAATGAGATAAATTGATAGATATCAAATTTGTTTTTCCCCTGGGAATGGAACCCAGGACCTGCAGTTTGGAAACTTCATCGGGTCAATCGACTCGAAACCCACACCACAAGAAGAAACTCTTCGACTCGTTATATCCATCGAACTCTTTGAGGTATTGGAAGTGTTTGTAAGTACATACATACATAAAATCACGCCTTTATCCCTAATGGGGTAGGCAGAGCGTCAACGACCCAAACATAGGTCGTTCCGCCAAGTCTGACAAGTGTTGAGGGTTGTTTAAGATAGATCTGTATATTGCTGTAGTGACAGGTTGTCAGCCCATCGCCTAAATTACAATATACGGAATTCCTCAAATCCCTTAGCTGGTTTTTACAGCCTCAGCGGGCACATTCTATGTTTTTCTATAGCGCTGTCACTTTCATAACATTGACATAAGAACAGGATAGCGAACCAACACATGACTTTGACATTCCTAAACTGACGTAAGAATATTTAATAGGGGGATAGATCCTCCCGCACATTATTTGAGGATTTTCAAAATCTTAAGGAATCTTAAGGAATAACTGATAGCGATTTTCAAAACAACAGGTATTTTTTCTGCTGATTTAAGCATTTCCTCGTATTAATATTGATAAATGTTCAATCTTTTTCAGGTATTTATGCCAAATTGACCGTTTATTCTTTTCTCTCTTGTTATAAAGGGGAATAGGGAGAAAGTTCGAGTCGCTAACGAAAAAAGTAGAGTATCATTTATTTTTATACAGGGTGTAAAATCATCCATCAGTGATCATCCATCCCCCCTGCAGCCGTGACGCAATAAGGCCCCGATAATGCCGATAGTCATTTTTTATCACATCTATGTGTCAAATTGTATTGCGAATTGCGAATATAGCAATTAGAGGATCCAATCCCGGTCGCTTTTTTTAATCCCGGGATTTCGGGATTGTAAACTGACAATCCCGGGATCCCGAGATAATCCCGGGATTATCGGTAGGCAATAAAATCTTAGGAAATTATAAGAAAATTTGATTTTGTTATCTTTTTTTTACTACCATAGTCGTTAAATGTTAATCTTCTCTATTTCTTCAATCAGTCAAATAAGTACCTAGGAAGAGTATAATTTTTGGTAATCCCGGGATTCATCGGATTTAATCCCGAAATTTTCGGGACTGGAATTCGGGATCCCGGGATTGGATCCTCTAATTGCGATATATTTATTATCGCGTAGCGGCATGCTACGGGGGTTATAACCTTGATATATAACCAGGGCTCGGAAAATCCGGTGCAAAAAAAAAGTCACTGTTGGAGCTAATGAGAATTGCTACAACCACCTTTTTAAAAAAATTTGGGGCCCCAGTTTATTTTTTTTTATAAAATCTAAACGGTATTCAATAAAAATATCTAATAATCAAACGATATTTTTTAATTTTTCATATTTTCCAGTACATTGAAAACACATTTCTATTTGTATCTTTCAAATTAAAACAAATATAAAAAATATGCAAACAGTTTCGACTTATATTGATGCAAAGAACACATTGGCATTTCTACAACAATTTTATAAAGAAAAACAAACTGGGGCCCTGAAATTTTCGAAAAAGGTGGTTGTAGCAACTCTTCTTCTTCTATCGTGTGGGTTTCGAGTCAATCGACCCAATCATTAGCTCCAACACTTTTTATTTTTTTTGCACTTGATTATCCGAGCCCTGATATATCTAACAAACAGATAGAACAAATAGATCTTACTAAGAAAATAATATTAAAACGAACACTTTTCATAAAATTGGTTAGGTTAGGTTGTCTAAGATATTTTTAATGTGTTGCAGGCAGAAAATCTGCAGACGCCGGTTGCACTCACACCCGTTCATCCTTAGGTTAGTACGACTGGGTTACATTAAATTATTGAATATGTACCTATATAATATATTGATATTATACAATACAATACAATACAAAATACTTTATTGCACTTAAGGAGACAAATACACAGTAATACACAAACAACATAACAAAAGTACAACATAGGCGGCCTTATTGCTAAGGTAGCAATTTCTGCCAGGCAACCTTTATTATACATACATACACTAAGTCACGCCTTTATCCCTTACGGGTAGGCAGAGCGTAAAACACACTAGGCGTCTTAGCCACGTCACGTCTGACGAATATTGAGGGCAATTTTAGATTGTACATTGTAACGCTGTAGTAACAAGTTGTCAGCCCATTGCCTAAATTAGAATACATTAACCCTTGAGTCCCTTTTGCTGACTTCTACAGCAAGCCCGGGAGGAAGGGCAGCTTAAACATTCTGTATATGTTTCTATGGCTAAATGCTGCCAATATTATTAAATGCTGTCAGAAATTACTTTATAAATAAAATAATGCTGTCAATGTGTTGTATTATCTGATGTATGAATGTTCGTATTTATTTCCTGGGTGCAATTAAATATTTTAATTGTATTTATACAGGGTCATTTTTTAGTCAGACAGTACCATACAGACAGGTTGCTAAGGGTTGTTTAGACAACGAAATTGTTTTTTTTATTTTTATTTTTTTTTTATTGATTAACAAGAAAAAAATATTTTAATATGTTAATAAATTATCTTTATTGGTAATAATATGCAGAACATAGAGACGTGCACTCTCCAGAGTCGACGATAAAGTTTGAACCTTTGCCAAGCAAGTCGAGGGCATTTCTTGGAATGCTCTCCACTCACATGATGGGTATGATATATTTATAATATTTTCTTAGTATTTTTTTATACATACATACTATCACGCCTTTATCCCTAATGGGGTAGGCAGAGCGAAAACGACCTAAACAAAGGTCATTCCGCCACGTCTGACAAGTTTTGAGGGTTGTTTAAGATAGAATTGTATATTATTGCTGTAGTGACAGGTTGTCAGCCCATCGCCTAAAATTTCAATATACTGGAACCCTCGATTACCCTTAGCTGGTTTTAACAGCATGCCCGGGAGGAGATGCAGCTGGCACATTCTACGTTCTTCTATCGCTCCCAGTCCAGCATAGAAGTCTATTCTTTTTTTTTATGGACAACTTTATTTCTTTTGTAAGTCCAAAGGCTCAGAAAATCAAGTTTCAAAATGCAGATAGTTAGAGTGTGAACCCGCCCATACCATAACTATGAAACTGTTCAACCTTTCCCAAGGAAAAAATAGGAGGGCCTAAATAAAAAAGTGTCATTTTGTATGTTTTCTTTTCAGAATTTTTCTTATCATATTTAATTTTTATTTGTTTTTTACAGATTTTGATGTAGATAACAAAGACAAGCAAGAAAAACCAAAATATAGAGATAGGAGAGCAAGCTCCAGGCTTGTGAATTTCGATACTGCATCGTCGCGGCTCGGTGTAGAAGGTAATTTATTCCGCGTGTGCGTGTCTGTGTGTGTGTTTGCGTGTGTGTGTGTGTGGGTGTGTGTATCGTTCTCTCGAGAAATAAGTAAGTTTAAAAGTTGTTAAGTTGTGGGAAACTCACAAAAATTCTGTCAAGTGCTCTCTATCTCTTTAAATTTCTATTTCTACCACTAAGTATTGACATGATATTTAATATGAGCTGCTAGCAATCACCACATAGTGGAAAGACTATAGAAATGTTCATATACCTCTGTTAAAAAAACTACTTTATTTAAAGATGGTTCTTCAAAACATAAAATAAGGACAAAAGAAGCGGAAAGGACTTATCAATATTATAGTAAGTACGTTTAAATTTAAGACGTATGGTCGAATGCCATCTTATTTAGTTTTTTTTTTACATAAATAGTGTCCCATCTAGAATATCAGGATATCTCGGTTTTTGAAAAAAAAAAAATTAAGATTTTTAATCAATGCACCCAATCTGCAGTTGAAGAGTTCCATGACTTTCTCGATAGGACACCCTGTTTTTTTAATGAGGGGATTCATTTTTGTATATTAAAAAACTAAATTGTATATTTTTTTACAGAAGAACCACAATGTTGGTGCAGTATACTATAACAATTTTCTGTGTCAGGAATATTAAAATCAAATTTGTGCAAAATTTTGAGACCGGTCTATAAATGGTCCAATGAAAAAACGAAGGAATAAATTATGATCTCCAATTATTTTGTTTGTGGTAAATAATTGTGATAAAATATTATTTTTCAATTTCTATGGTGAATCTTTATATTTAGTTAGCATCTTCTTCTTCTGCCTAGTGTTTTCTCGGCCTGATGCTGGGGTCCGCTTTCTGGCTTTTTCTACACCACCCGGTCTTTGGCATCCGCTGGTGTGAGATCGTTCTCTTCCATATCCGCTTTCACGACGTCTAGCCAGCGCTTCTTTGGTCTGCCGCGTGATCTAGGGTCTTGGACAGTGTATTTACTTAGCATACCTCATAAGACGTGAGGGCAATTTTTGATTATACCGCTATAGTGACAGGTTGTTAGCCCATCGCCTAAATCACGTCACAATACCCTGTAACCCTCGAATTCCAGTAAAGTATGAAGTATGAAGAATAACACACTGTTGCAATTCTCTTGTATGTTCTATTCTATGGGCAAGGGTGCGAACATGTAAATGTAGAGTTGAATCCGAATAGATCCCGTCCCGTAGTCCCGCGGGATTTGCGGGATTTTCCGGGATTCGCCGGAAACCGGAATAAATGGCAAGTACGCAGGTTATGTGCGCTACAAGATTTAGTTTTGATCGGAACTTGGCTTTGCTGCTTATTTTATCGGATATTCGATATAAAAACCATGTCAGTTCAGAGCCCTATTAGCTGTGCTACACAGTTTCAAGACACCAGGGTTTTTCAGGTTGTTTAACCCACCTTATGAAACAAATTAGTAACTTAATTCTTTGTTCACCATAGTGGGTACAATCATCAGATGCAGGGGTGAATGGACTCTATCAGTATTTATATCTTTTTTGTTTTGAGGTCAACAAAATTGGAATGACCTTTCAACTCTTCAAGAATAGCGCGGGGCTTTGAAGTGCAGATTCGCCAAAATAGTAGTCTATTTTTATTATTTATTTGGAATGGGTTTCGGTTCTTTTTCGGAAATTCGGAATTTTATTTGAAACCCAGCCTTCGCCAGTTTAATTTTATAATAAAAGCTTTATTCAAAATTGAGTGCCACAGACAATCGAATCATAAGCTTGATTAAATGGATAACTAACTGCCTCCGTGATCTAGTGGTCTGAGCCATGGGCTCCCGATCCGGAGGTCCTGATCGGGTCGATCGACTCAAAAACCCACACGACAGAAGAAGAAGAATAGAAATATGATTAGGCATATTTACAATACAAAAACTAATCATAGTACCTACCATAGTACGGAAAATCTCACAAAGTGATAAATTAACAAATGTCAACTTTGTGTTCCCAACTCTGTGGGAATCGAACCCAGGACCTCCGGGTCGGGATCCCATGGCTCAGACTACTAGACCACGGAGGCAGTCAACTCATACATCTATAGGGTCGTCCTATCCCTTATTCCCTTAGCAGCGTCTCATCCAATAACCGATAACAAGAGTTTACGCGACTATTATACGCTCCAACTACTAAAAGTTTAATTACACTGGGATTTGCCAGAGATGGGACATTGATAGTAAGTAGTCTGATGATTTAATCAATCGGTGATGATTGTATCGTGAAATGATTGATCAATCGTTGATGGTTAAGTTGTTTGGTGATTGATTAATCGCTGATGATGTGTCGTTTGGTGGTTGATCAATCTTTGATTATTGACTAATGTGGAAATTGATCAAAGAATGTGGGGCGTCTGATTGATCAATCGTCGATGATTGAGTCGTCCGAAGATTGATGAATCGATGACTAACTACGCAATGTACATCGAATTGTGCATGTAATTTGTAAATTGTAGTTACCCATTGATAGGCATTTTAGGATTAAGTTTTGTACTGTACCTACTCATACATACCGAATTGGTCGACCTATCCCTTATTCCCTTAGCAGCGTCTCATCCAATAACCGATAACAAGAGTTTACGCGACTATTATACGCTCCAACTACTAAAGTTTAATTACACTGGGATTTGCCAGAGATTGGACATTTATAGTGTAGGTTTGTAGCTAACAGAGTAGAGTAGTGTTGCATAGGCCCGTATTTATAAACAGCTCTCAAGTGCGACAGCGAGTTCGAGTTCGTATCAGAAATGTCATTTCAGTACATAACGACCTGTCAAATCCATACTTAATATTGCTCTCAATCTTGAGATCGCTTTATAAATACGAGCCTAATAGGCGTTGCTTAATCAACAAAACTGGACAACTTTCACCAGAAAATTCTTTCAGGTAATGAACAAAAAATACTTCCCCTTATTTATTTATTTTCTAAATGATGTTCAGTTTTATTGACTGAGCAGCCCCTATCAGTTTGCGGGAAGCTGTCCCTTATTGCTTACACTCCGTATAAAATTAAACTTAACATTGTTATGTAGGTACGTATATACGTACATAACTAGATAGTTTATGTACGTACTAAACAGCCTTATATTGACGATTTTTTTTAGTCTGACGGCTGCCGACAAATAATACGAAGTAATAAAGCCCTCTGGGAATGGGCCTGCAATATTATTTGCTTTCAGAATGGAAATTTTCCTTCCCTTTTATTTGTGCCAGCTCTGGTAGCGACATACTTTTTGAAATAAATTTACTAACGTTAAGGCTCCAATGCACATATCTACAGATACAGCCTGCAGAAACTGGCAATCAATCATCGATTGATCAATCTTCAGGCGAATCAATCTTCAACGATTGATCAATCACCAGACAAATCAATCATCAACGAATGGCCAACCCAGACGAGTCAGGTATTAACGATTGATCAATCACCCGGCAATTATCTACGATTAATTGATGAATCACCACGGCGTTTTGAGTACTGTAGAAACTATGATAGAGACAGCACGTTTTTTCTGAACTACTCCTTGTTAGATGTAGTGAATAAAATATCTGTTGACACTCTGGCTACCCCCAAAATAATATGGGCTCTTATCTGTATACGTGAAGCGTACTCTGTAAATCGTAATTTTTATTTTATACATCTATTTTACATACGCCAACTGCTCGTATCAGGTTTCAGATAACAGTTAACTGTGTATTTTTTAAGCATTTTTTTATATTTTATTATAATAGTAGTAATTATAATTACCTACTCCATGTTCGTAGTAAGGTACCTACTCGTAGTAAACACACATGATGTACCAATGACAGAAACTTTAAAGTTTCGGTAAGAGTTGTAAGACGAACGATTCTGTTTGTCAGATTCCTTCACTTGGTTGTAAACAAGTAAATTCTTGCTTCAAGGAAATGTCCCGAAAAATATTCTGGTCCTGCTGCAAAATAAATGTTACAGTCTATGTAGATGATATTCTATTTTATTCATCTTCTTATCTAGTGGGTTTTTCGACGCAAAGTTTTAAAATCAAATCATATTTTATTGTCAGTAGGCAAACAAAAAAGAAACAAGACACAACAGGCACTGCTTATCTGTATAAAGAAATTTCTTACAGCAGATCTACAGAAGTGAGATTTGATGCCGATAATAATAATAAAAGGTATTTCCATATTTCAAAAACTTGTTCAAATTCCAAGTCGTAAAAACATACGATATCCTCTTAGGATATCCTAGTTTTAACAACTTAGACACTTAACAAGATACAAAGCAGAAACAGAGAGTGTTGGCTTTCAAAGCGTTATCACCCGGCGATATTGCGGTCGGAACTTGATAATAACTTTATAATAGTTTGCTTAGGCCCGTATTTATAATCAGCTCTCAAGAGTGACAGCGAGTTTGAGTTCGTATCAGAAAAGTCATTTCAGTACAAAATGGTCTGTCAAATCCATACTTAATATTGCTCTCAATCTTGAGATCGCTTTATAAATACGAGCCTTAGATCTTTGAGCGCGCTAGATATTAAAGTTGTTACTTGCTCTGTCCTTTGTAGAGATTTCGGCTTTATCTCGAAATTGTGGGGTTCGATTGACTGTTTCTCGTCTAGTTAGGATAATGCAGGTAGATTCAGCTGCAGGAGATCGATCATTTAGCTGACGAGTACAACATATTCAGCATATTGTGTCGGTGGTTGATCAATCGTTGATGATTGACTGTCCTTTGGTTGATCAATCAAAAGTTTGTGTGGGAAAGTCAATTTTATTTTTCTTTTCTGTAAGAATTTTCTTGTGAAAATTGTTCAGTTTCGTTGACTGAGCAACCTCTACTCGGGAAGCTGTCCCTTACTTTACTATTTTGCATAAACTTTTAGTGTTGCTACGCCAAAAAAAAATGCGTTTTTCCCAGAACCTTATATCTGTAGGTATCATAAATTTGTAGCTTATTTCAGTGTGTATATTTGCTGAGTTGTACCGTGTGCATTGGACCGCATCGTTGGCTATCCGGGTGAATAGCTGCTGGCCCGAAATAGATAACATCCGGCCTGGACTGGACAATGTTTTGTTAGTATTTCAGAATATTTAGCTACTCTAATAAAAACCGGTTTATTTACATGCTGGACCGGAAGAGATAAAACTACCGAGTGTAAGGGACAGCATACCAGAAACCTATAAAGGGTCAACGAATCTGAACAACTCTCACCAGGATTTTTTTGGTAAATACAAATTATAATCATACAAATTGTCTGATCGATCGATCGGTCATTGTGTATGGGAAAGATTATTTTTTTAAAATGGTTAAATTAAGTTGCCCGTGTAAATTAAGCTTTTTTCAGCAGTATAAAGTGTTCAGCTGTGATATTTTTCAGTTCTGGTTTATATAACAAAGTCACAAGTTCAGTTTATTCTTTCTAAAATGACCCTCAAACGCGCCTCACACCTTGTCAGATGTGGCGAAAAAATTAGGTCACCCTACTAAATGGGGTCGTTGACTATGCCTTCCCCGTAAGGGATATAGACGTGACTATATGTATGTAAGCCACAAATATAAAGGATACAGATTTAATTCGAGTCTGTGGTCAAAACCTTTTCAATCGAGTAAAAAGCCTTTTTTAAATCTAATAAAGACGCAGGGCCTATTCAAAGACATACCTTCCTTCATTGGCATTCCGTAGGGTGTGTAGGTAGGTACTGGGTATAATAATGAGGGTGTCGTCTTTTTACAGGTCAGGAATGCAGAGTGGGTATTCAGGTCAACTCCTGTTTAGCACCTATTTTCATCTCACCACTGCCGCTCGGCCATACTTGTGGCTGTGCGTACAGTATAGCTATATTAATTCTGTGCTTATTTAAAAAAATTGCCAAACAAATTTTGTGCACCCCTCCCGCTTTACATTAGTTTTCTATCCTTGGACCCCAGGTTGCCTGGAAGAAATTGCTACCTAAGCAATAAGGCCGCCTTTTGTACACTTATGTCATGTTATGTATGTTTAATTTGTGTTTTCCTGTGTACAATAAAGTATTATATTTGATTTGATTTGATTTGATTTGAACAAAATGGAAAAAAAAATCAGAATCGAGAGCATGTGGCATGTGGGAAGGACATTTTAAAGGCGCCAAGGGAAGTTTGTGAATGGTAAACAGACACACTTGGACATAGGTAGGTATTACAGTATTAGGTAGGTACGGCTTGCGTTATCTAGCCTACTCGAAATCTGTCTATCCAAGAGTGTGCTAGTGTGTGTGTGCCTGTATACACAGTGCGTGCATGTGTGTGTGACTGAATGAAGAAAGCCTACCAATCTAGGCTGCTGAATACTGCATGAACTGTTTTGCTCTGAATGTGGCTACGTTTTTGAGGTGCTTCATGGAACTTCTAGTATAGTATTTTTTTATTCTTGTATGTTTTAAAGAAGATAGAGAAGGATTTAGGGTGGTCTTAGCGGCTTTCATGTGTTTGCGTTGGAATGGATTCTTGAATAACCACATGTTTAACTGGACTTTGTTTAGGTCTTTGACGCTCTGCCTACCCATTAAGCTAAGTTGAGCTTTGTACAGCACAGCATATCTCTATGACACTACAACTGGCAAATGTCCTTGTCTATTACAGTTGTAGACGCGCAATATTTACCGCCCCGTATTGTAAGATATACGTTTCTCAACGTGAGGCATGAATTAGATTGTCTCTTATTGCGAGGATTTCATTACATCCAATGAATTTTCATTCTTTCTCGCAATGTCACCCTTCTCATCCCTCTTTACCCTTGCAGAGACGAATGAACCCTATCTGATAGGTAATTTCTTAGGTAATAAGTTTTACTTTAAGAAAATGTTTGCACTTATTTGGTGACAAATAAATATTTTCTATTCTATTCTATTCTGTTGCTTCGAGCAGTCGGGCAAACAAAAAAAAATCTTTTTACAAAAATTCCTAACCGCATAATGTCCTTTTCAAAAACACAAAAAAAAAAAGTTCTGGCGCTTTCTTCTACATACTAACTCGACATTTAGCGAAAGAACATTTTGAGAAGGACGTCTTGCGAAAAGGATATTTTGCGTAAAGTACATATTGTAATTATAAGACAAAGACGCTTTTCCTATAGATCCATTCTATTCTCTTTCTTCTTCCCTCGAAATCACCCTACTCACTTCTCTTCTTTTGTCATTTAGGTTTCAAATCGATCGACCCGATGAACCCTGGTCTAAGAGTTTTTAAACCGCCTAACAGCACAGCTAATAGATCTCTAACATGGTTTGTGCAACGACCACTATCAAAAATAGCGACTGGTACCGACGGATTAACGTGCCCTCCGTAGCACGGAATCCTTTTTATTTTCGGACAATCAAGTGATTATAGGCTACAATGTCCTAACCAAACTGGGGAAAATCTCACAAAATTATAAATTAACAAACTTTGTGTCCTGAGAATCGAACCCAGGATCACTGGATCGAGAGCCCATGACTCAAACCACTAGTCCCCGGGGAGGCAGTACCCTACTCATCAAGGGTTCCCCTCTTTACCCTGACGAATAGAAAGACGAATGAACCCTACCTGTTGCTTCGAGCAGTCGGGTAAACACCGCTGTTGTGATCTGGCTGATCAAGATCAACAGGTGTGGTCATTTGCTGTCATGTGAATCGATAAACCCTGGTGTCAGAGGTTTCAAAGCTATGGTTTGTGTATAGATAGATGTCAGGGAAAGCCTGTATATTACGTATACGGGGTGTTAGGGACAGCGTATCTGAAACTGATAGGGATTGTTTAGTCAACGAAACTGAACAACTTTCACCAGGAAATTCTTTCCGACTATTTGTATGGAAAAGCAAAAAAAAAAACATTTCCTAAAAGAAATTTCCTGGTGAAAGTTGTTCAGTTCCGATGACTGAACAATCCCTATCAGTTTCAGGTACGCTGTCCCTTACACCCGGTATTGAACAACAGCTGTAACGAGCCTGCAAATGGCATTAATCACTGTCCAGTGTCCACACAGCTCCGAACGGTCTGGAGCTCTACACACGGCTCTGGAATTCAATTTAGAATATCTAGAGCAAACGCACAATAACTGAACGAATCAATCAATCTATTGTTTGAATTGAAATGGTCGCTCACCGAACAATGGGCGCTTTTCCACTAGACGGCACGTCAACGGCAACGGCGACGGCACGGCGACGATCACGTGACAATATCTATGGGAATCGATGGCATGCCGTGACGGTGCCGTGCCGGCAAGTGGAAAAGCGTGTCATATAATTTCATTGATTTTCATACATTATCTCATCCACGATACCGTCGACGGTACCGTGCCGTCGCCGTTGCCGGTGCCGTGCCGTCTAGTGGAAAAGCGCCCATTCTCTGAACCAAAGGTTATTTTAACTAAAAAATTATACCTTAAATAACGCCTTTATTGAGGATAATTTTTGATTGAAATGTGTATAGAGATTATCAGCCCATCGCCCAATACGAGTACACACACTGCCTTGAAACCCAATGCGGGCTTCTACAGTATACTCGGGAGGAGAAGCCGCTGGCAAATTCTATGCTTTGTCTGTCGCTTCCAGTCCAGAATGGAAGAACAGCGTCGGCCCCTGGGTGCAGCCCCGAACCCTTGGAGCTAAAAAATTTACATTTTAAATTGTAAATTTACATTTTAAACTGTTTGTGCACTGTCTTTGAAATAATCCTAAAAACTAAGGAGTGTACTTACTATAATTTTATGAAGTTAAATAATTGGCTACTTTCCAACTAGTCAAATCAGCAACTTTTTATGAAATGTCAAAAACGCTTTTTTGTATGAAAATAGTAAATTATGACGTCACATTTTAGTAAATATTGACTAATCAAATCAATAACTTATATACTTTTAATTCGATTGTTAAAATCGAAATGTGCATTTTTTTTTAAATGATGAATGAAATCCACAATATTTTTAGCCATCAGTTTTAAGTATAAACGTTTTGAATTTTTTAAGCTACCCAGTCAAGTACCCAATTATTAATTAATTAAGTAAACTAGAAAATTCCCTTCTACAACTTCATGAAGTTTACGATCCGCCTGTACAATTAATTACGGGCTAACGACCACTACATGCACACCATGTATAACCTTTACAACAAAACTAGCTTTTGCGAACCGTCTTCGCCTGCGTTTTAATATAATATTATACGTGGTGTAAGGGACTGCTGCCCGCAAACAGATAGGGATTGCTTAGTCAACGAAACTGAACAACTTACACAAAAAAGATCTTTTCCATAAAAAATTACCGCCTCGATCAGATAATTATTTCCTGAAAGAATTTCTTTGTGAAAGTTGTTCAGTTTCGTTTACTGAGCAACATTATATCAGTTTGCGGTAAGCTGTCCCTTACACCCCGTATAGCTCATGTCAATTGAGAACACTTAAAAACAAACAAATCTATCTGCTATATTAGCATAGATAAACTTAAGCTTAGTTCATGTTGGTTTTAATAAAGCTAGGAAAGTGTATAAAGCCTTAGTCACATTCACATTACACGGCGGGCGTCGAGTCGACCGGGGATCGGACGACTAGGTAATTTAAAATCTCGAAGTCTCAGTGCCAACCCGTTAGGCGGTTTAAAAACTCTGACATTGGTAGCAATTCGTAGTTGCAAAATACGCGACTTAACTAATATAAGTCCATACCTGTCACTTTCTATCATGAGAGAACAGAACAGGATGGCAATAATTTTAGTTAAGATTTAGTTAAGTCGGGATGGTTACGAATCGGGCCCATTGGGGCATTTGGCGACTCGACGACAATACCCACTTGGTACCGGGTGTAAACTGATAGGGGTTGCTCAGTTAACGAAACTGAACAACATTCACCAGGAAATTCTTTCAGGTAACAAAAAAAAAATGACTCCCTTTTCCTATACAAAATGACCACCTCGATTAGACAATTTGGGAAAAAGATATTTCATGAAAAAAAATCTTTGTGAAAGTTGTTCAGTTTCGTTGACTCAAATTGCAAAAAGCTGTCCCTTACATGTTTTATGAAAAAGAAGACGTTACTTCGTCAGTTATGGTGATAGATAACTAAAGCCTGTATTTTTTTTACGCTTGACGAACCACACTAGTGTGAGGTGGCCTTTAAGAAGGCTTGCTTGTGGCATGACCGCGAGCTGTTCTTGAAAGCTCTTTACATTTAAAACTAGTGGATTATTCTATGTTTCGTTGACTTCGATTCAGAGTGGAAGAATAATGACTTTTCTTTTTCTCTGCTTCCGTTTTTCTTTAGAGTATGTTCTTGAGTGAGCCTGAAGTTGATAGTTTAACAACTTTGATAAAAGAACACCATTATTGAATTCTTTAGCTTACACACATACAGCACGCATTTGATGTTGAACATGCCCTGCTTTTCATACATATTTAGGAAATAAAAAAATAGCACTGTGACTGCGAAAATCCTCAAAAAATATTTATAAATTCAGAGAGCCCCAGATTACATGAAGTCCTGGCTGCCTATATGACGCTATCATCTCTGTGAGGGCATAAAGGCAAAATATGGACGTAGTATTAAAGAGAATACCTATTCAGTGTAGCCATAGAGGTTGGAGCTGGGACAATAATTATAATTCACATGAACCCTCACACACCCACGCCTAAATTAGATGTGCTCACAGATACAAGATGGCAAAAACAGCTTAAAGTGTCCTCCGAAGCATGGAAACCTTTTTCCTTTCGGACAATCAGGTGATTCAGCCTGCAATGTCCTAACCAATGTCCTAATAAAAACGAAAATTTCACAAAGTGAAGTGATAAATTAACAAATATCAACTTTGTGTTGCCCCCTCGGAATTGAACCCAGGATCTCCGGATCGGGAGCACATGGCTCAGACCACTAGACCATGGAGTTCACATGAACCCTCTCGCATCCAAGCGTAAATTAGATGTGCTCACAGATACAAAATGGCGGATTGCATTCATTCGTTAGAGAGTTAGGGCAACACACCGGCATAAGTCCTCAAAGTCCCTCAAGATGTGGCAAAAACATATTTTATTAATCCTTTGACATTCTGCCTATCCTACAAAGTATATAAGTGTAAAATTTTGTACGTAAGCTAGTATCTCATCATTCTACAACTAACCTTAATCTTGGCAATTTTTCATCTTAAATTCCACTTAAACCGTCTCTAACAGATTCCGCATGAAAAATTGCAGTTTTCATGTAATATAGAATGTTAGCTGGATAACATATTAGTCCATTGGATTGTTTTGAAGTGTACCTTACCTATTCCATGTTGTTTGATTAGGACAGTTCATGCTAAAGGTATTCCGGGATTCGGAGGGCACGTTAGCTGTAGTTCTTGATCTCTTTGATAAATGGTCGTTACAAACCGTGTCAGCGACGGATTTCACTGCAGGTTTCATCAACCTAGGCAGAAGAAAAGACAGATACATTATTTATGCGTATGCGTAACGAGTTTTCAAAAATTGACTTTCTTTTACTAAGGTCTTCTATATTCGCTGGTAAA
>JARACY010001555.1:0-56046 GCA_029255725.1 Scrobipalpa atriplicella
CCGTTTTAGTATGAGGAAAATTATTTTTCAATAATGAATGGAGAATAGGTGTCGCCACCGTAGCCACTTAAATATCTAAACACGCATATTTTATTCAACAATAGAATGCTTTACGAGATTTCGTTACTTTAGTTTAGAGAAGTCTTGTAATGTCTGAGAAAGATAATTCATATTGCAAACAGTAGACGTAGATGTAAATATGCATACAAAGAAGAACTAATATTATCTTTGTCTCAGTTTTATAAGTTTGTAATATAAAATCACGTCACCGTACTTAGGGGGTAGGCAGTAGGCGGGGAACTGAATTTAGTTAGTTTCAAAACATAATCGCGAGTTGACCGGTATGCTTGTAGAACCGCTACTATGTAATTTCTCGTGTTCCATCAACACGCTAAGTAAAATAACTGCAAAATTTACAATACAGATAGATTGTTTACCGTACAGCAGATTTTTGTACAGCGACAGATATGTTTGTTCTGGTGGACATTCTTCTCAATATGAAAATTCGTATTCAATCGCATCCCAGTCCTTTTATTTTGAGCCATCTATAAATAAAGAAGGGTGTTCAGATTTAAAAAATCCGATCACCCTTCCTTATTTATATTTACAAAGATATTGTCCTTTCCCAGAAAATTACTATAAATCGGCTGATATTTATCATATTTCCGTTGTACAGTTTCAAAGGCAGATTTAGCTCTATTGTAGCTTTAAAACGAAGAAAATGTCACGATATAGTATATTTGAACAATTGACAGCAAGTTTAAAAGTAAGTTTAATTTACAAGTAAGGTGATGGTTTACCTTACAGCAGGCTCTTGTACTGGGAGAGATAGGTTTCTTCATCATGTAGCGAGGAGTTGAGGTGGTCGTCATCCTCACCGTGTATAGCTGACTTCAGTCGATTCAACGCCTTCTCGCGCTCGCGACGCTTCGACGACTTCGAGCTACATACAAATAATAAATAATAATAGTCCTCCCAACCGATTTTCGGTGATGGCGGCCAATCTCCCAGAGATCGGCCAACTGCGCAGGACTAGTTTTTAGTGTCCAAGTGTTTGTGCTATACACAGGTGCACTCTCTATTCCTTCAATCTCTTATTCTGATGGGACAGACTGACTGACACGACCAGAGAGAAATCAGGCGCAGGACCGACTATTTACATGCCCATCCGACAGCATGGATCATCTTACTTTTCGGACAATCAGGAGATCAGCCTGCAATGTCCTAACCAAACTAGAAACCACAACACAAAGTCATTGTCCCCCGCCGGGAATCAAACCCGGGACCTCCGGGTCGTGAGCCCATAGCTCAGTCCGCTAGACCACGGAGGCAGTTACACAGAAACACATGAGACACAGTTACATAGAAATACATGAGTGTCAGTTCAGATTTAATTCTTCTTGTCATGTGGGCTTCGAGTTGATCGATATGAACCCTGGTGTCTTTAAACAACCAACTAGCACAGCTAATATGCCTCTGACATGGTTTGTGTAACGACTACTATCTAAGACAGCGACCAGCACGCATCGTCTTAATCACGGAATCTTTTTTATTCCAGACAATCAGGTGATTTAGCCTGCAATGTTCAAACCAAACTGGGAAAGATCTCACGAAATTGACAAATATCAACTTTATGTCCCCCCCCCCTGGGAATCGAATCCAAGGCCTCCGGATCCGTATCCCATGGCTCAGACTACTAGACCACGGAGGCAGTTCAGAAAATGAATAAGGATGTTTGTTCAGATGTTCAGTTGGCCAAGTGTGACAGGCCGGACATGTTCAGAACTTGTATATCTGCAGATTGCTGAAAAAACTTCGATACCGCGTTTTAGGGTTTGTGTTTCTTGTTGTGGCGCTATAAACTAATGGAAAAACAATTTCATAAATGTAAATGTTCAGATAGATTGAAAAGAGTGCGTTCACAACAGATTTCTGGAGGCCTGGAGGTTTACACATGATTTAATAAATAAGGGGATGTGGAGATTTATTTCTTACTTCTTGCGGTGGAAACGTTTCTTCCCCCGCGCCTTTTTCTCCGCGCCGCCAGCGCTCGTGGATGGATTCGCCATACCCTCTGCAATAGAGACATACCAATACATATTTTATTCTTTTAACAGTTTAATTCTGGCCTTATTTTTTTTCTTTGGACGTTACTCTATGGACCCTTTTTTTGTAATATAGGATCTCGTAAACATAAATCCAAAATGACAACAGACACCAATATTTAAAAAAAATATTTTCTACAACATACCTACAGAAGTACCATTTAACACCAATAAGCAGATAAAACGTGCAAAATAATAATAACTGAAAAAAAAAACAACATACAAGTTCGTGCCTCATGTAAAAGTTACTATTACTTGTCCGTAGTATATTATATTACTGCATGCTATTACTGGCCGCCTCCAAATTGGAGACTCCAAGTATTGTCCACCTCCACCTCCAAATTGGAGGCTCCATTATTGGCCACCTCCAAATTAGCGGCTCCAATTATTGGCCACCTCCAAATTGGAGGCTCCTATTATTGGCCACCTCCAAATTAGCGGCTCCAATTATTGGCAACCTCAAAATTGGCGGCTCCAATTACTGGCCACCTTTTAATTGGAGGCTCCAATTATTGGCTACCTCCAAATTGGAGGTTACAATTATTTGCCACTTACGTTCTTTTAGTCGAACTCTTATTTATCTTGAACAATTGAAGAAATTAATAACCAGTTACTGTATAATACTCGAGGTCGCCAATTATAGGACGTTTTACTATTCTAGAAAATCAGTAACGGACGGAGTTAGAGGACTAGACAGACAAACGTGAAATAGGCCCATGACGACAGTATATTTGTTGAAATAAATTAATAAATAACACAAAAACAATCTACCTTCTTGCACATGCCCCCCACCTGCGACCAGAAGGTCGATGGCATCGTGAATATTGTTCCCTGTTACACGTAATGCAGTCTTAGCTTCTTCCGCTAAATAACCCATCGCTTCCAGCTGCAAACAGAAATAAATAGAGGTTTCAGTAAATTTTAATTCAATTAAAAAAAAGGTTTTGTTTAGATCTGAACAACTTTCTCTATGGAAGCCGAAAAATAAAAGAAAATGGCAGCTGCTTGAGTAATTTTCTAACCTATTAAATAAGTGTGAAAATACCTCGGCCACTTTATTGGAATCCGGCTCGACGAGAGAGTCCTCTGAACTACCAGTCGCCGTCTCGTCGGAAGATAGATCACTGTCAGCCAACTGGAATAAGAAAAGCACCATGATTATTTTAAACATGTAAATACAGGGTGTTAATTTAATTGCGTGCCATAGCTTAGAGGGTGTTTCAGTAACGTAAAAGGAGCCTATAAAAAATATAAAGAAAAAAACCTATATAAACAAAAGTCGGTAGGTTATGACGATTCCCAGAGCTGCGCCTACCTATCGTGCTATAACCAATACCGCGCGACGCGCAAGTCACATCGACCAATGAAAAGAACTCGCGCGCGCTCGGTTACAGCACGAGAGGTAGGCGCAATTCTTGGAATCATAATAAATACCGGTTTTTGGTTATTTGATTTTTTGAGTTGGTTTTTTTTTTAATATTTTTTATGGGCTCCTTATACGTTACTGAAACACCCCTTAAGCTATGGCACGCAATAAAATTAACACCCTGTATATTCTTTTTCTTATTTATGTATGTTTTTGAAAATTATAGAAACCAAAAAATTCATACTGGTAGTATTTGAGCCCACGAGCAATCGAGCCATCGTGTACTCAAGCAAATTCGATGAATTGGATAGCTTCATTAAGCACCAACATGAGGCGATAACCAGTGGTCATTGACCACTGAAACTAAAGTAGCTCCGAACTGGCTGAAAATCGACATCGGAAGATTTTCGGTGTTGCTGTAGTGTAGTGACTACAGTTTTTGGTTTTGTGATTTAGTGAACCAATTTTTCAAGATTGACTTTTTAACCTACTGCTGGGCAATTGCTTCTCTCTTCTCTTTCCATCCTTCTCTGTCAAGGTCCATTTGGCGAATGCGTCCAGCTCATCGCGCCATTTGCGACGGGGTCTTCCAAGGCGTCGTCCCATGGTGGGTAGTTTACACAGTGTGATGTGGGCTAAATAAGTTAAGACTTTTTACCAGCTCTGGTTGCTCCTGTATGAGCCTGACAGCCTCCGCGGCGTGGTTGTTGGAGTTCCTCAGCGCCACTATCGACAGCTCGCGGGAGTACCCCATGCCCTGTAGCGCCTCTACTAGTTTCTGGTTGACTGGAGAGCCATCTTCGCACAGGCCTAGGGCGCGACGTTGCCTATAACGTGAGAATATTTCATTGCATAAGTTCTATTACTGGCCACTTCCAATTATTGGACACCTCCAATTGTTGGCCACCTCCAATTGTTGGCCACCTCCAATTGTTGGCCACCTCCGATTGTTGGCCACCTCCAATTATTGGCGACCTGTTATTGGCTACCAGTAATAGGATTTAACAGTATGACAAAATTTTACCCTATGTTACGCTTAAACCTCGAATCAATGCTTTAATTACGCTTAAATCCCGCAAAGAGAAAAATATTGGCTTACACCTAGTTCTACTAGGAATAACTCCTAAAAATGAGATGCATTCCCTATAATTGTAACAACTTTTAGTGCGCTCGCTAATTATCCAGACAAGCGTGTTGACAATGGAGGGGGACCATGTTCTCCAGTAGACATTTAGTGGCTGTTGCGCTCGTTGGTCAAATGGATAGTGCTTATTTATTTCGGTCACGAATGTTAAGCAACATCGCCGTGGCCAAGCCATGGATGGGTGACCGGTAGTGGTATAACAACTCGAGCGTTTCCGTGCTTCGGAAGGCACGTTAAGCCGTTGGTCCCGGTTAATGTCATAGGTCAGATGGCAGTCGCTCTGTGTAAAAACCAGTACCCTCGTTCAATCCCCTAGATCAGGTAGCCGACCCCGTGAGAAACGGGATAAGGCTAGGGAGATCATGATCAGTATCAGCTTAACCAGAAAGTGCACCCAAAACAAGTAAAGCTTGATGAGACCATTATGACTGGATGAGACCATGGATGAAACCATGTGACATCTTTACTTACCTTTCCAACCGATGTTGTTCCCTGGCCTTATCTCTCTCCTGCTTCTTCTCATGCAGATAATGATGTGCTGCGTCCAATACTCCTCCCGCAGCTCGCAGCCCGGCACGCGCTTGGCCACGCGACCAGCCAAGCTCCATTAAAGCAATTACTGCTGTTTCATCCACCTAAGCGAAAAATATACATTTACTAAGTTTGTTTTTAGTTATAAACAAAAATTCACGCATATAAGAAAGTCCACAAAAAAAACATTCGCTCACAACTACGAACGATATGTTATGCCTTAGAGCAGGTCGCTGACTCTAAAATTGGTCGTCTCACGCACTATGTCAGAAAGCTAATAAGCGGTTAAAACCGGAACACAACAGAAAAATATGAGATGCTTACCCTCAAAACATTGAGTTCGCTTTCAGCTCGCTCGAGCAAACGCTTGGCTTCCGAGCGCTTGTTTTGATGATACGCCACGATACCTTGCAGCAAGTAAAGCCGCATTAACAATACACGCTCGTTTGCTGAAAGTATAAATACTAAAATATAAATACACATATCCAAGGCTCTATTCTATATCTCTTTTTAACCGACTTCAAAACAAAAAGGAGGAGGTTCTCAACTCAATTATGTTTTTATTCCTTTTTTATTTGAAATTAGTACTTGCTTTGCTAGAACACAAAACGATAATTGAAGTTTGTGTGGTGCAGTTCAAACGATGAAACACCTAACATCGTGCCTGGCTGATAATGCTGCTAATGTGGCCAAATTCTGGGCTGCAACAGTGTAGTGTCTGCCATCGACACGCTAAGAAGACGAAAGCTAGAAGGAACCAAATTGAATGACCATTTATTTACCTTATTTATCTTCCATGCTGGACTGGGAGTGATAGAAAAACATAGAATGTGCCAGCTGCATCTCCTCCCGGGCATGCTGTAAAAACCAGCTAAGGGATTCGAGGGTTTTAATGTATTTGTAATTTATTAATGTAGTTGGTTTCAATTTAGGCGATGGGCTGACAACCTGTCACTATAGCAAATACACATGACCATCTGAAATAACCCTCAAAACTTGTCAGACGTGGCGGAATGACCTTTCGGTCGTTTTCGCTCCGCCTACCCCATTAGGGATAAAGGCGTGATTTTATGTATGTAGTATGTATTTATTTACCTGCGGTGCCCTTGAGCGCGACAACCCTCTGCTGGTCAGTACCGTAACTTCTAGCAAACGCTTCCTCTGCTCGTGTCAGTCGAACAGCCGCATCACTGGCGGCACCTAAAGCTTGTACGCAGAGGTAGCACCAAGCTATGTCCAGTTGTAGAAGCGCCCAGTTGTCGACTGCCGTTAGGATTGAGGAACGGCATTCGCTGGGAAAGAGAAATAAGAAGCTCTTATTACTCTAAAAGTTACACTGAGAGTACGCTCTCGTAAACTCAAGTTTTTTTATTAGCTCGAAACGTCACACTGCAGAGCAGAGCAAAGGCTTCTCCTTTTTATCCACAGGTCCCGATATCCGAAAAATTTAAGAAAATAGTAACCAATCAGTTACGGAAAGTGACTAGTAATAGAACGTTCAATTCAACCCTATCAAATTTTTTGTTCAGAATCATTTTTACAAATATGAAAAGTATCTTCTAGCAGCATGTATTTGGGCCTGTAATACGTCTCTTTATCATCATCATCACGCCACTCAGCTCGGTGTTCAGCCGTTCTCATCCGATTCCTGCCCGCTTTCTTCAATCCCTGCCCTGTATTATTACTAAGTAAGTCTACTTACTCAAATTGCCTGTCAGCTTCCAGTAGCAACACCAAGGCGAGGTTAAAGTCCCTCTGTCTAATGGCAGCGCGGCCCCGTTCGTGTAGAGCCAAGCCTACAAGAAGCGACCTGCGTTCCGCTGGAGGTAATTCAACTGTGTTTCCGGCTTGGTCCTCTAACTGTGGGAAGAAAAAATATACGGGAGTAAACAAGTTTGCTGACCAAACTTTACAGTGTGATCCTATCCATGAAACTAAACAACTTTCACCAAGGAATATGGGTTGAAAACGAAATATGAAGAAAAAATTGGGCCCTCCCATGCAAATGGAGACAGCAATTTAAATCATTTTATATGGAACGGCTAATTTATTTTTCATATTTCAACCATGTTTCTTGGGGAAAGTAGTTCAATTTTATGGGTAGGGAAGTTTGGTCAGCTAATTTTTTTACTTTTAGTAGGATTTCTGGCCAACAAAAGTTATTACCTACATTACACCTTGTGAACTTTCAGTAGTAACCTGATACTGGAGGTGGCCAATAACTAGAGTGGCCAATAACTGGAGATGACCAATATCTGGAAGTGGCCAATAACTGGACATGGTCAGTAATAGGATATTATACCCCATTCAGCTACTTTCGTATTAAAACAGATAGTTCGTAACTAGCTATGAGAAAGGAATATTTTTCACTAACCTACTAAACCAAAGTATCATAGATTGTACAACTTTACCTGCATGTATTCATCTTCATCAGCAATATCATCAACATATTCAGACAGCAACATGGCATCTTCTTTGGTCGACTTCATTTCCATGTACATTGTCTCCTCTTTCTTCAGTCTTTCTGTTTCTGGTGTTTCTATACAATAAACATTTTTTTTTCAAGTTAATTTAATTGTGTGCTAAAAGACCATAATGAAACATCTTTATTCTAAAACAGGTATCCTTTTTTTCCTTACCAGTCATAACAAGTGCCATTATTTGAGATCCATTTTTAACCCCTTGCTCCTCCAAACTTCTGGGTGGTTGTAAAACTCTTCCATTGAATATTAATTTTATTCTGAAAAAGTAAAATCAATTTCCAATTTATTTAAATTAACAGCAACTCAATATACTGGACTAATATTTTTTTCTTATACTATTTAGTTGGCTGGTGGCACACACAGTAATCATCCCTGATGGTTAATAAAAGCTACTGCAGTAAAAAGCATATAATATAACATAAGCATATGTTTTCCAGTAAAAAGCTAATCATTCCAAGGGGCAAAACTGAAAAAAGCTAGAAACAAACCTGTTTGCAACAATATCCAACTCTTTAGCCACATCAACAGCAATATCTCTGGCCAGAGTATCCAGTTTCTTCTGGACTTTAATCACATAAGGCTTCTTATCTGGAGCATTGACTTTGACACGGAAAGTAGCTAATCCAGTCTCTTTATACTCAGAGTTGGCTTTGTTACGTTCTAGAGAGTGAAGTTGTAGTTCACGAAGTGCATTCAGAACAGTTTCATACTCTATGGAGAGTGTTGAGGAATATTTTTTGGCCAAGTCCTGTGAGAATTTAAAAAAAGTATCAGTAATCATAGAACTTAACATGGTATTTTCTTAGTAACCTGCAACAGCTGGAGGAGCAGGAAAGTAGGGGAGAGAGTGGGGAGAGGGTAGTGGATTCCCTTTAGTTTCAGGGCATTCCCCATATGGCATATTCCCACTCTTCTAAGTTGGATCTCTGTAAAAGTTTTTTAAGTTTAAAGTTCCCATTATGATACCCATTATTTTTTTGTAGTTTCAAAGTATGAACATAGAATTATTAAATTACAGTAGTATAAAGCCCTCTTTGTTTTGTAAACAAAGGGCAATGTGGAGCATTCAACGGGAATCCAAAAAGCGTCAAATAGTTCAGCTTTTGTAACTTCTACGCTGCAAAATACTGCAAATGCAAACTTTTACAAGCGCGCATGTGCAAGCAAGGATGTAAACAAAGGCTGACCTGCAAACTCGAGGTAATATCGTCACTGCTTGGCTGGTAATACGGGGGCTCCCAAAGCTTGATCTTCTCCTCGTTCAGCTTGCCCCGCAGCTGGATGAGCAGGTCCTCTTGCTGCAGGTTGTTATCCATGGTTGCCGCACGGAAATTCCAACGAAAATGACTTGCAAAATCTCTTGTTTTTTTCACAAAATTCCAGGATTTTTCGAAAAACAAGTGAAGTGCAGTGTTGCCAAGTCTTTTCGACGTAAAGTCGCAGAAAAATGAATTCTAGGTAGCCTAAAATCGCCCAATTTTTTTTAAAGGTGAAGTAGCCTAAAATCGCCCAAAAAATTAGAAAAATAGCCTAAATGGCTACTTTTTTGCCTCATGAAACCGAAAAGGACAGGATGGCTTAAATAAATGCTTGTTTTTATAAGTACATATACTTTTTAAGGACACTTATGACTAAACTTTCGGACAAAATAAAAATGCTTAAGTTTTCGTGCGACTTAAACAATCAATGAAAGAAATGTGTTATACGCACAGTTATACGAAATATGTATGTCTCTGTCATCTTTGTGTCATATAGAAATGATCTAAATTCAGAACAAAAAAGCGGCACTGATGCTCTATCTAATCTGTGGTATAGTTGTGCGTTTCGTTTCACTAATAAAATTTCCAACTTTTCTGTCATAAGTTCTTTTAATCTTGAAGTAGCCTAGTGTCGCCTAATATTTTTTCGAGATAGCCTAAATGGCGACCAGTCGCCATTCCCAATTTTTGGTCGCCGCGGCACCTTTCAAGATAGCCTAAATGGCGATAAGTCGCCGCACTTGGCACCACTGGTGAAGTGTCAAATTTTGGGGTTGCCATTTTTGTCATTCATAATAAAATAATCGAAACTAAAATGAAACTAGAATAAAATATCTCAGAATAAAATCCAGGAGTGCGTTCGCGTGCTAGGGGAAACCGTTAGGAGAAAATCACTGTCAAAATAATGTCAAAAATACATTTGGCGAAATTTTCTCTTGGTAATAAGGTCGAGAATGGCGCGGTAACCATAGAAAATTCCCCTCATCTTCCCCTAACCGTGCACGCGTGAATGCACTAATCAATGGGATGTTTTCTCACAATATTTTATAATTAAATAATAAATGGGTTAGATAATTTTTCTTATTATGGCAACATTTTTGTCTAACTGTCATTCTCTAGGAGGCGGCATGTTCGTATTATAGCAAAATCTTTTCTTTCGTAGTACAAAGGGTTTATATTTTCTTTCACCTGATTTTTTTTTCCATTCCCACTCCATACAAAACTTGCATATTTTCCGATCGATCAGCACTTCGATCAGACGAAGTTGGCTCATTTGTTATTTCATCAAATCAATTTGTTTTTTAGTCACTTCTCCGATTCCCAAGACAAGAATTCCTCGAACATTCCTTGTTAAGTTGTAGGTTTTAGGTAAAGTATGGGAGCGTAGTCTTTCGTAATATGTAGCGCACACAGAGAAAACCCCAATATTTTGCTTTAAACTTTTTTGTCGACTTAGGTAGCAGGTGATTAACAATAAAACACAGTATCAAAATCCACGTGCCCACAACGGCGATTTATTATTTAAACTGATGGGTCCTCAAAAATCCTGCGCAGAGGTTTGAGATAGATGCTTGATTTTCTCTCGTTGCCTACCAGTTCATCGCTCTGTCTACCCCTTTCTGGCTGGAAAAAAGAGAGTTAGTTAAGAAGTAGAGCGCTCATTCGGATGGTAAGTTCACCAATAGTAGAGTAGGTTAATGATTTTGTAGTATTTCGAAAGACACGTAAGGAGTACATACATACTATCACGCCTGTATCCCTAATGGGGTAGACGCTCTCGTCAACGACCCAAATAAAGGTCGATCCGCCACGTCTGACAAGTTTTGAGGGTTGTTTAAGATAGGTCTGTGTCTTGCTGTAGTGACAGGTTGTCAGCCCATCGCCTAAATTACAATATACCGAAACCCTCGAATCCCTTAGCTGGTTTTTACAGCATGCCCGGGAGGAGATGCAGCTGGCACATTCTATGTTATTCTATCGCTCCCAGTCCAGCATGGAAGCCAGTAAGGAGTAGGAGGACTATATAATTATGTTCTAAAAGTATTTAGAATTTATTCTCTTTTTTATTTCCTGACCTGCTGGATATCCTGGTTGAAATCGTCGGCGGGGAGAGGCTCATCGTTCCTTATTGTTTCCACATACTGCTGCGGAGGCTGCTGCGGTAGTTGTTGCTGCTGCTGTACGTACTGCTGAGGAACCCGCTGCTGTTGCTGGTTTTGTTGCTGCCGTTGCTGGTTTTGTTGCTGCGGCTGCTGGTTTTGTTGCTGCGGCTGCTGGTTTTGTTGCTGCGGTAGCTGGTTTTGTTGCTGCGGTAGCTGGTTTTGTTGCTGTTGTTGCTGCGGCTGCTGTTGTAATTGTTGCTGTTGGTCTTCTGGAGCTGCGAAGGACGTAAATACACAAACGCTACATTTGTAAAATGTTAAAATAAAACGGGCTATCTAGAAGTCTGAAATATCTCCAAATAGTAGTGGGATATCTGTGAACCTTCAGTTCCCCTAGGGGTACTTCCGGTAGACAAAAATTATACCAACCCTGCGGAGGAGCGTCATCATTGGATCTCATATAACCCAAGTTCTTCGACTGGTCGACCTTCAGATGCTTGTTGAACTGCGAGGCTGCCCGGCGCCAGATCTTGTTAATGGTCTCCGAGAGAGGTGATGCGGACAGCTGTTTGGCAATAGCCTGGATATCTTCGAGATTGGCGGTTAGGAGGACGTAGGAGTGCGCCACTTGGTGGGTTAAGATGGCCGCTTGAAAAAAAATTACGTATGAAAATTAAAGCAGAAAGTCGACATTCCGTTAGTGTTTTGTGTACTTATCCGTGTAAATATCCAATCAATCCATACATACATACATATAATCACGCCTATATCCCTAATGGGGTAGGTAGAGTGTAAACGGCCTAAACAAAGGTCGTTCCACCACGTCCGACAATTTTTGAGGGTATTTCAAGATAGATCTGTATATTGCTATAGTGACAGGTTGTCAGCCCATCGCCTAAATTACAATATACTGAAACCCTCGAGTCCCTTAGCTGGTTTTTACAGCATGCACGGGAGGAGATGCAGCTGGCACATTCTATGTTTTTCTATTGCTCCCAATCCAGAATGGAAGTCCAATCAATCCATATCCAGAAAAATTAGGAAGGCCAAATCGACGCTTAGCTAGGTAGATACATCGGTCATAATAAAGATTTTATTTTATTTTCCTTGAAAGAAAATTTAATCCCCCACCCGTGAAAGCACTTACTTGCAATCCAGACGAAATACCCCATTTCACACTTATTGCCAGATTACACTTCTTCCGATCTTGCAACACTCGACACTTCTGTTTCTGAGCAATTAAAAATTTCATCATTAAAATAATGTAATTTTCAGTAGATTTTATTTACTGTGAAATAAGGATAAATAACGACCTCTATTTTAAAGAATGTTTAGGTAACATGTGTAAATAAATGCACGAAATTTACGTCTCTACCTACTCTGTGATATACCTATCGGTCTGCCAGAATCGCAATAATTTTATGAGACATCGAGATTAATTTTGAAGCAAATCAAAATATTTAAGCAATTAGGTACGTAATTAACAATTACTCGGTCGCGTATAGCAAAACATCTGTTTCGTGGACTTATTTCTAAGCACTTTACAAACTAAGGAAATAAGACGCTGAATCGTAGCAGGTTTTAGACGTAAACGTACGATCAAAATAAAAAAAGGATTATGATTTAAAAATATGGTTTTGATATAATTTTATTAAACGGAATGTATCTTTCAATACTTACACTAATACACATTTTTATAAGTAACACATTTAAAGCATTTAACAGATTTATATCTTTATATAATATTTACATAAATCTTTGGCAATAGAAATATAGAGCTAGCGCCGTTTACAGAATACAAGACTGGTACGGCTATTATTAATTACATAAAGTATTGTGACGAAATTGGAAAGATGTGTTCTAAAAGTAAAAAAAAATAGACGACCTATTACGTCTTCTCTATGTAGACGACCACAAAGCGGACATTGGTAGCAATTCGTGGTTGCAAAATACGTGATTTAACTAATATAAGTCCATACCTGTCACTTTCTATCATGAGAGGCAATTTTAGTTGAGATTTAGTTAAGTCGGAATGGTTACGAATCGGGCCCATAGTCTTCTGTGTGTAGACGACTACCTTCACTACATACATTAATTTGCTTATCTTCACTTAGGCTCTCTGGGCGTGACAGCAGCTGCGAATAGGAGTCTTTAATTGGCATCAAACGATGGGTTCCTCAAGCCAGCAGCCTTCTTGAAATGCAGCGTGTAGAGGTCCAACACCCGGAATATGACATCTTTGTTGATCTCCTTATGGCTGAGGCTGGTGACTGACAGACGGACTGATTTGTGTAATGTTTCCTCGCCGAATACTTGCAGAGCTGGAAGAGATGAAAATAAATTACAAATTAGAAATCACGCACGTATTCTTTACCTACTTATCTAGTGACTCTATTTGACTCAGTGACTTTTATTGACCCAGTGACTCTTATTGACCCAATGACTCCATTTGACCCAGTGTCAGTTATTAACCCAGAGACTTCATTTGACCCAGTAACCCTTATTGACCCAGTGACTCAATTTGACCCTGTTACTCTTATTTGACCTAGTAGTGACTCTATTTGACCCCGTGACTAATTGAACCAGTGGCTCTACTTTGTCCCCGAATTATTCTGATAGTGAATTATAATTCTTCCATCCTGGACTGGGAGTGATAGAAAAACATAGAATATACCAGCTGCATCTCTTCCCGGGCATGCTGTAAAAACCAGCTAAGGGATTTAGTGTAGGCGATGGGCTGACAACCCGTCACTATAGCAATATACATAATCATCTGTAATAACCCCCCAAAACTTGTCAGACGTGGCGGAACGACCTTTATTTAGGTCTTTTTTGCACTGCCTACCCCTTTAGGGATAAAGGCGTTATTTTATCTATGTATGTGAATTATATTTACCTGCTAATCTCTCTACGATGACATCACAAGTCTCGTCAATATCAAACTTGCTCAGCGGCTCCTTTTCTTTAGCTGATTCGTCTTCCTCCGCCATTTGCTCGAACACTGTGAAGATCTGTCTCCGCAGCCAGCTGGTCATCTCGTCCAGGTATACGTTTATGAAGGACTCAGCTAGGTCTGAAAGAAAAGTGATAGAATACTTAGTACATTGTTGTCGAGGCATGGAAAACCAGCAATTGACGGACCAGGCGAGGACTTCAATAATACGAGTCAGGCAATTGCTATTTCCGCCGAGGCTTACATAGTGCTTTTCTCAAATTGATGCAAGGAAATACATAAATAAAAAATCTATGGCGTACAGCCTCAGTCAGTGCTAGGTCAACACAAATGCAAATGGTTGAAATTAAACGCAAGTGCTATCGATTCGTGGAGAGCACAACTAAACAAAATCTTGACTAAAATTATTGCCGTCCTTTTCTGTTCTCTCATAATAGAAAAAGACAAGTAAGTATAGACTTAGATTAGTTAAGTCGTGATTTTTGCAACTACGAATTGCTGCCATTGTTTCATTACCAACCTGCAAACAATAACGTAGCGATGCGGTAAGTGAGATGCGCCTCACACAATCCAGCCGCCGCCGCCAGTTCTGCGCCCGCGCACCATCCTACGCCCAGCGCCGCGCACCACTCCTCTGTAATGGAATAGCGCCTGAATGAAGCATGAGAGCAAAGCAATAATTTTAGATAGCGCCTGAGTAAAGTATGAGAGCAATATAGATAACGCCTGAATGAAATGTGACAGCAAAGTAGTGAGATAACGCCTGCATAATGCAGTTGTTGTTTTATAAGTTGCACTGTTTGCGTTAATTTGATGATTTTTATTCAAACAATATGATTTTTTCTCCATCCACTTGAAGACGAAAAAGAAGAATTCAACCTTTGAAGACAACTAGCTGAATGTCTACGAAATCCTTGGATTAAGTTAAGGAATATTTTATAATGACAAAGGCTTACCAAAATCTTCCGGCACGACTTCTTTCTTAGGCGGTGCAGCACTTAGTTGTTCCAAGGAGTCTAGTGCGGCGTCCACGTGATTGTACGCGCGGCGGGAACCAACTAAACGCGCTACGGCACCTCCCACCTGTAACAGTGGATATACAGGGTGTAAAAAAAGTACAACGTTCCTTCAAACCACGTAATGTGTTAGTGATATACAACACATACCCCACATTAAATAAATAAAATAAAAAAAATTAAATTAAAATTTTATTAAATTCGTAAAACAGAAACAGGCGCGGGGTGCGGCGGCGGCGGCGGCGGCAGAGTAACTATGAAAAAAAAAATTGGCTTCCCCATAGAAATTGTATGATCGAGGTGGTAATTGTGTATGAGAAAGCCAATATTGTTTTATTCAGTTTCTTTGAATGACTAACCCCTATTAGTTTGCGGGAAGCTGTCCCTTACACCCGGTATTTTTGAGAACAAATAGTAGGGTTATAGATCTGCAATTTTTTTTAAAAGTAGGTATGCTTACGCTAGCTTCAATGGAAGTGCACACATAGGTCCAGTCGTGCAATGTTCTAGGCGCCCCTTCTGTTTCTCCTTCCGCCCCGACCGCCGTCTTTATAGAGTTGAACACGCCTGTCACTGTGCGTTGAAATAGCCTGAAAATAGGATTAGCTACTGTTAATTTCATGTGCTTCGGCGGGCACGTTAGATAGGAGGTCCCGGTCGATTTCATTGATTGTGGTCGTTACACAAACTATGTCAGAGGCATATTAGATGTGGTCATTTTGGTAAAGTAGTCATTTTGTGAAAATCAGTAGTCATTTTGGTAAAGTGGACATTTTAGTAAAGTAGTCTTTACGTGCCTAAAGGGCTGTGTTGCTCTAAGGCTGGCTGTTAAGTTACTAATAGGTGGTTTTAAAAACTGTCACACCAAAGTTCATCGGGTCATTAATCAGCTCGAAAATCTTACTCGATAAGAAGAAGATTTTATGAAATCAGTACACAAATTGATATGAAAGTTAATGTTGGACTTACCTGTCAAGTCTCTGCATGTTATTCGAAGTTTGGTTTGGAGAACTCTTCTCAGTGGCATTCATATCGTATTCATCTGAAAGTATTTTTGTAATGTAACTCTCCCATTTCATGTTCCTTTGCATCCCTATAGTTTACGATTTTTTAATACCTCTCAATGATGAACTCACCAGCAAAAGCAGCAGTGTCGACAGGTCTGGACGAGTGATGTTGTTGAGTCCTTCCGCGGGTTTCTTCAGCACTTTCCCACCAGATGTCCTCAGTTTTTGAGCTTTGGCTACAGAAATAGAAATGTGAGTAATATACAAACACCGATCAATTTTTTAAAGAAAAGTATAGTGCATTTCAAATTATAATATCTGGCGAAGTTTTGAATGACATTATGAATGAATATTACTGTACCTGCTATGACCAGATTCGGCTCTCTGTTGTAGCAAACACCGCAGCTTCGCAATACTGGTAGAAAGATCGGCTGCTTCCTCATACTCTGGTTCAGGAGAATCAGACAACGGTACCAGGGGTAGAGGAAACTCGCCTTTGCTGGATAGGATCGGTTTGGGCATGGAAGCCTGAAAGAGAATGGGTAGAATTAACCTTTTATCTTTCGCTTTGAAATGAAACACTTCGTCGTGTATTGCAAGCAGGTACTCACCAATAAACTATCTTGTGACGTAACTCTTTGTTGTTTCACTAAAGGTGGTGCAGTTGTTCCATTATCCTCTGAAAAAATTGTATGGTTCTTTAGAAATTACACAAAAAATATTAGACACAATAAACAAAGTACTCAAGTAAATAAATATTTCAAAAATATTATTTGTAAACCTCTCTGTATCAGGGAAGACATTCCAATATCATTCATCTGCGCCAGTTTAGAATCCTTTTCCACAGGTTTGTGCTTCGAGTCAAACGGCGGCGATTTCTTGCTCTTTTCTCTATCTTTGCTTCCAGGGGGAGGGGACTTTTCACTCTTTTCTTTATCTTTATGTGCAGGGGGTGATTTGTTTGCTGGAGGTGATTTCTCGCTTTTTTCACGGTATGATGGTGACCTGTCCTGAAATCGGTCAAAAAATCAAGCATGTCTTTAGAATCCATCCATCACTCTTAATCTAGCATGGACAAAGTGATGAATAATTCAAATGTTTTTAACTTATTTTATTATCTAGGATTTATAGGGTTTGTTCCATACATATCTATACTTTTTTAAGCGCCAAATTTTACTTACATCGTCACTGAGCCCAGTGAATCGGAGTCCCTTCTTCAATCCAGCTATCCCGAAATCTAACAGACCTTCCATCATACCAGCTGCTTCATCCTGTGATATTGCAATCCATGTTAGAATACTTCTGTTCATAATATGTAAAATTTCATGATTATTTCAATATTTTATTTACAAATCAGTGCATTGCATGCACGTGCATAATTACATAAATCAAAAATTTAAATGCATTGGATTTTGGATTCAAATTAGACAGAAACATTAACCACCTATTCAAGGAATCTACCATGCTCATTTATACACCATACAACATGCACTAAAACATGTATCTACTTTGACAATTTATACATTTTGCATGCACACCTCAGCACCCCATACACCATGCTTCATCTACTCATTATAATCTATAATAAAAGGTTAAAATATACTCATCCCAAGGACGTAAGAAAAAAGTGCAGTGCGCAAACTTGAGTTAGAAATTAAAAGAACTTAACTTGGTTTCTGGAGATACTAAGCTATTGATGTGAGAATGGTAGTGTTATTAAAGGTTGTTATTCATTGTCAAATAATGTTTTCTTATTTTTTTTAACATTGATTTGTGCTATATAATGCTAGGCTAATAATTGTTTTTTACAATCTAAACTCTAAATAAATGGAGCTTCCTTCCAACGTATTCAACATCTTTGCGATAGTAGTTCTATGTTACAAGGCTGTTTAGTATGTCATATCTTCCATCATCATAATATCTGAATGGTATTGCTCTACCTCCCGCGGGTGTCGTTTAAAGCCGACTAAGATCTAAATCCAGGAAATGGGCAGCACTGTTCTTTCTTAACATTTTGCACCAAATTCATTAATCCACCATACGGCAAAATCGTCCGTGCCAACATGTCCTGCAGTGAACCTATAATATTGTGGTGTGGCTGGTATAGTATTATCTACTGGAATGGAGTACATAAGGACAGTAATAACATTGTATTTCCTACTACTAGTCATACTGAAATTCTATTCTCCAGAACCAAGTAAAAACAAAAGCGTAGAAAAGCGGATAGATCGTGCGAAGACTAACATTGTTGGGAACATCTATCACATGTGGGACCTGTAGGTCTCCTATCTTAGTCTTGGCCTGATGGACTGTCGTCTGGATGTCCTTGACAAGGGCGTCGACCGTTGGCTTGGGACTGTGTTCTTTTTTCACTGGTGATACCTCCTTGCTGTCTTTGCTGTCTGCATCCATGTCTAGGACGTCTTCGTCGCCTGTATTACGAAGTGTACATTTGGGTGAATAGGGGTTGTAGTGTCTCCACCACAACCAAGTAGGTTCAAGCACAAAAACAACATTCCTATGCCTCTAGTCACTGCGACTTTTGCTTTGATATTGAACCCGTAATCCCGTAAACCTATAATTACGCACGCAAGGACGCATTACTATACGCACAACTACAAGTATGACCTAGCTGCAGTAAAATCTGCTACATTGAAAATTATTTCAGACTTACCAAACCAAAACCTGGACTCCTGTTTCCCATCAAAGTCCTGAGGGTCTTGTCCCCAGAGTCGACTTAGCGTGATCTCCCCATTAAGACTCGCCAGCAAGTCTTGACCCAAACTGATGCACTGAAGATCAGTGTCTGTCTCCCAGGTCTTTACAGTGCCTGTATAACATATAAAGAGGATAAAAGTAAAATACATATTGTGATTTCTAAAAATAATTTTACAGGCATTTTTGAAGTTTTAGAAATGTGTATTTGCTAGATGATTTTTATCAGGCACTTTCATAAATTTCAAGAGCTGCTTCATAATAATAACTGAGACTTGCACATCAGTATAATAAAAAGAAACATAAATGTCTTACCCTCAATAATCCTGTCATAAATTTTGACTTCACTTCTTCCTTGCCTGCCCCTCCTCTGCCTCAATATGGGTGATTCATTTATATCAACTGGTTGGGAACCATTGATAGCCTCTTGAGCTGTTGTATCAACTATATCAACTTCTTCTGATTGCTCAAACTCTTCGTTCAAAGCATTCTGTAGAATAGGAGCTGTAGTGTTTGCTACTAATGCTGATAAAGCAGATTCTATAGCACTTTCTGGTTTAGGTATATCTTCTGTCACTGGTGTTTCTACTTCTTTCGGTATGTCTTGTATTTCTTGCTGTAAAGCTATTTTTGGTAGAATTTCGTCTCCAATGATTTTTGGTTCTTCTTTCTTCTCTTCTACAAAAGAATAATACGTCTTCCCTATTAGAATAGTCATCAGTTTATCATTCAACCAGATAGGGTCTGCTAGGGTGTTGTCAATGAAGTTGTCTAGTCTTTTTGATAGGATTCGGACTAACAGTTCAGAATGAGGAGTATCCCAGAGTTCCCAAGGGACAAGTTCTTTCAAGATTATTCGAAGTAAGTTAGTGCAATGTTCTGCGGTCTGGTCTTTCTTGTCTGCTGAGAATATTTGATGTGATTTTTTGTAAAGTGTCTCGATTGGTTCTTTTGGTGATTTCTCATGCCTTTTAATTGCTTTTTTATATTCTTTTAAGTGTGAGATAAGGACCGAACAAATGTCCACATAGATGTCTTTGGTTTCAACATTGTTACATATCTGAAAAATATAAAATGTAAATTAATTATTCTATTATTGTATCATAAATAAAGTAAGGATCTTATTGTGTTACAATTAAAACTACTTCCCAAGCACTTTACTTATTTATTTACCAAGATTCAATGCAGAATAAAATAAACAAACAAACCTGGAATGTTTTCCCAATCATCTGATCCAACATCTGCTTACAGGCGAAAGGGAATCCAATTTCTTGAGAAACATAGTGCGTGTACCAGGAAGACACTAGCCTTCGCTCCAGGACAGTGGAAATAACACTCAGCTCATTCGTATCATACTCCTTACATTCTGTAGTAACCTTCTTGGGTACTCGCGGCAAAATACCTGATAAACACTCCAAATGCGGATAATTCTTCACCAAGGCATCTAAATCGTACTTCAATGGCTTGTTTAGGTGCAGTAACCATTGTATAAACTTAAAACTAAACGACACAGAGAGGAAAAACAGGACTAAAGTGTACAGCGGAAACCAGATCCCTGTTATCGGTGAAATATTAGTCACGTAGTTGAGTAAAATACAAATTAATGTGCCAGATGAAGATATGATGGTCACAGTTTCTAATAAATTGCGTTTCAACAACATTTTCACTTATTCCACGTAGTTTTTCCGTGTTAAAAATCGCATGTTTTGTAGTGCGTTCACGCATGCACCTAGGGGAAACCGTTAGAGCGACTTTTAATCTGACAGCTCGCGTAAACCCCCGTTCATGCACGCACTTGCACCTGTCAGGATGAAATTTCCCCTGACAGGCGCTTCAAAACGCGGTTTTATCAACTGTCATAGTGAAAAGTTCCCCTAATCTTGCGCTAACCGTGCGCCCGTGAACGTACCCTTGTATTGATTTTCGCAATATGTCACAATCAGCTGTTTGACCGGCTATGTTCGTTTCATGGAAGTAAGCTGTATGATGGCTGTATGTCGCAAGATTTCTTTGCCAATTGCTTAAAAAATATACAGTGTTACTATATAAGGTAGAATCCTGCCCTTTTAGCAGGTTTCAGTGCTTGCTTCAAGTTTTTATTTTATCTGTTTTAGCTATTTGTGCCGATGTAAGTACATTTTTTTATCAGAAAGGAAAATCTGTTTTGTGATTCATTCCAATAGCAATAGCCATTGCATTTTTCTCCATTGAAAACGCCTAAACTCCTAACCTATTTAGACAGAAAAAGAATTTGTGTAAAATTGATAGATTATTATGGCAACTCGAAACAGCTGTCATAATCATTCTAGTTTGACGTGTGTTGTTCACGTCACTTTCTTTAGCCTTGTGAAATTGGTTTTTCGGGGTTTCTGAGCTCATTTTAAATACAATATTCAACATGTAAGTGGTAATAATGCTTTTTACTCTAATGAAACTATGAATGGTCCATTTTTACAAAATTAATCTAATTTACAGGTCTAAAGTAACGTTTAAAATCACGCTGACTTCGGACCCAAAACTTCCCTTCAAAGTGTAAGTTTTTGGTTTATTTCACTCAATCCCTGCTTTTCACGTCGAAATGTAACTTCAACGTAGTGCAATTACTCACAAATACATGAATTCTTTGAGAATTTTGTAGTAAAATACAGTTTGTAAATGTTAACAGATGCTGAGTGTTCGCGGCGCCTACGTTGAAGTTACCTCGCGTGGTTGGTGTTTAACATGGACGCAGCCGTTGTGCGACAGTTCCTAGACTTTTTCCAAGACTTCATTCACCTGTGCCAGCTAGATATCTGGCCGGGGGATGGCACTACAGAACAAGAAATTAAAAATGCCTTTCTCATTGCCATACACGTAGAGAAATGCCTCGATAAGCTTCAAAAGAAAGAGCTCATTAATGAATTCCTGTCGACCTTGAACAGCCACCAAGATACTTCCAAACTATTCTTGAAAAACTGCTTCAGTGACCCACCAAAATATATTTTGAAAAAGATTGTCACATGTAATACAAAAATATCCCAAATGGATTTAGGTTTCAAAGTTTTCCTACAACTATTCTCAGAAGAAAAACTAGAAAAGTATCTTGCAGATTTCATGGTTGAGGCAGCTTCAAAAGAAACATTGTTGAGGAACTTACCAAATGAAATTTCAAAAGAAAACCTGTTGATTTTTAAAAGTCAGTTGTTTTTATCAGAATTAGATGCTTCTGAAGACTCAAAAGACACTCTTGTGGAATTATTACAGAATTGCACTCAAGATACCCTAGAATTATTAGTTGTAAGTTTATTAAACAAAGATATTAAATACATTCAGCCTGTAAATCATGTAAAATCAGCACTCATAAAAGTAATGTTAAGAAAAAATCATAGTGACAAAGTTTTTTGGAAATATCTCTTCAAATTAAAAGATGAAGTGTTTATCAAATTGTGTTTTGATCATGGTGAAATATTTAAATTGATTTCAAGTGCCTTAATGGACTGTGGAAAATTATTAAAAGAGCAAATGTCTGCTGAGTTCTTTTACATTGATTTAAATTATTCGGAGTTATCAATGGTAGTTCAGAGAATTTGTGAAAATGAAAATTTGAAACTTGAATTTTTTGATATCATCAGGGACAGTAGTATAGATATAGAATTTTGGGAGAGTATGATCTCTTGATATTGTTTTATAAATATTTTTAGTGACTGAATGGTAAATTATCAAGTAAAGTTTGAATTTTTGTATATTTTTTGTCTAATTGATTTACCTTTTTATTCCTTTGCTTAACCATTGTCCTATCCATTTTTTCAAACATTTATCCCTAAAGTAAGATTTCCAAAAGGTATAATCTTATTTAATAATTCAACATTCAATGCAGTTCATTTCCAAAATAATTGGCTAGGTATACTCCAAGGAGTCTGTAAATTTTACATTCTGAATACGATTATCAGTTTGCATTGGACCCTTTTTCCTTGAATAAAATGTTATTTTAATACCATAATCCCACTTCTGATGTCCCAATACTATTCTAGTCTGAGCGTGCCTGAAGCCACTCCTTTCACGGCGGTGCTGAAGTTTGCAGCCGAGGAGTTCCGCGTGGAGCCAGCCACCAGCGCCATCATCACCGACGATGGCATCGGCATCAACCCTCAACAGACTGCTGGTGAGATCCCACTTCTGATGAATACCGTTCTAGTCTGCGCGTGCCTGAAGCCACTCCCTTCACGGCGGTGCTGAAGTTTGCAGCCGAGGAGTTCCGCATCATCACCGACGATGGCATCGGCATCAACCCTCAACAGACTGCTGGTAAGATACAACTTTCTTTATAATTGGGTTTTTAGCGCACATACATGGCGCCACAACAAGATACTGCAACACTCCATGCAACACTCCTGAAACGCGTTATCGAAGTTTGCACGACGATCTGCTAGTTGGTCTTCGGTCCCCATCCGTCGTCACTTGGTCAACTGGTCTCTCAAGTAAACTCCTAAATGTTGCTCGGTAAAATAAGCTGATGAACCCTGGATCAGTTTTTACCACTTCATATTTGATACATATTTGTATTGTACCACGAAGGATCGATTTAGCGTGCCGTCCTAAGGGCGGAAACAAAGGTTTTGGTTTAGAAATTTTTAACTTCCCAAAGGTGCGTGGCGTGAAAACGCGATGGCAATTTCTTTCCGGTGCCAATTCGTTTACCATTCTTGTTCAAGTCTGTAATACCTTTTTGTTTTTGTTATTTCAGGCAATGTATTCCTGAAACACGGTTCCGAGCTACGACTAATCCCACGGGACAGAGTGGGGCATCACTCGACTTAGGCACAAGAACAATCATTCCTTATCTAAGTTATCGCATAAGCTGATTTTATACATATATTCGCCAGTTGCCTGAACATCTATTGAATTCTTTCTTAAAGTGGGATTTTTAAATATTTGTCACAAAAATACTGGTGTTTATTTACCATTTGGTAGAAAAAGAGTCTTTTTGTTCCATTTGATAAAAATGTGGTATTGAATAGCAACATTTATTAAATAACAGTTTGCTTTTCCTGCTTCGAAATAGCAAATGGAATTTGTATCATATGCACCTATTACAAGTAAATATAATATAGAAGTTTACGCAGCTGGTTATATTTATAGTTATGAATTTATGTTGTAAATTTTAATTATATTTTGTTTTATAATAAAAAGAAAACACTGTCAAAACTTTGGTAAAGTTTTATTCTATTCATTGTTTCAATATAAAATAAACAAATGAATAACACCTCAATGAACAATTACTCACAAACGCACAACGTCTAACCGGCATAATGTCACACACGCACAACATCAAATTGGCATAATATCACACGCGCACAACGTCGCACAGCCGTAACGTTTACATTTGCGAACGGAATTCAAATTAAATGCGAAATTAAATTACACAATTTTAAAAGGCTTTTAATTAAGTTTATTCATTACACTTAAATCTAATGGAATAGAATTATATTAATGTTTTAAAAGGCCTAAGTATTTTAATGCATCCACAAATATTGCTATCGATTCGTATAGAGCAAGACTTCACCAAAATTCTTGCTGTCCCTTTCTGCCCTCTTAAAATAGAAAAAGACAGGACACTATTTTAGTCAAGATTTAGTGATTTTGTAATTTTAAAATCAAGCTTGAGTCATTTTGCATATTGACCAGATGTAAATAATATCACTCGGTGATCAAGAAAACTACAAAGAACTTCCTATAAGAATAAGTTAGTCTATTATAAAGGCTTGATTATATGTATGTATGTCTGTTTTGAAAAGTGGCTCGGCGGCTCTTAGGAAAGACTTCTCGAATTCCATGGTGGAGAAACGGTCAACTGATGATCTGGAAAAATAAAAGATGAAAACACTGAATTCCCGCTGGAAAACTCATTTAGCAGCGGGCTTACCGCGGGTAAAAAGCTAGTTTAGTGCTAACGTTTAGCACTAAACTACGCCCGTTATTTATTATCAATCAGTAGGAATTTCCTTGATTTATGGCTGTGGGTCATTCAGATTTGTAAGTCGCCCTTTTAGTCTGTTTTTTAGGCAACATTCTCTGTTAAGTTGTAACTGCATTCTATTTACTATTGAAGAATAACGAAATGGTTCGCTGTGTGTTTTTTTTTTCTATATTTATATAATAAACCTTCCTGTCGTCACTTGGTAGAGCAATAACTTCTAGTATACTCCTGGCATATTCATCAGCTTCAGTAGCGAGATACCCAGTCCTAGCTCCTATAGAAGTCTCATGATAAAGTAGATTGATTCCACATACCTGGCACTCTCAATGATCTTCTTTCTCTCGTCACTTGGTAGAGCAATAACTTCTAGTATACTCCTGGCATATTCATCAGCTTCAGTAGCGAGATACCCAGTGCGAGCTCCTATAGAAGTCTCTATGATGTCGGCGAGTGGTCCGCCTGAACGATGCGCTACCGTAATCAGTCCTGCTGCCATGCATTCCACTACACCTGAAAGGTAGACAACAATTTGTGTAAGTTTCTATTATTCTAAAATAGTGTTAGAACGAAAGTAGAGGTATTGCCAAAATATGTATATCAACACGCTCCTTACCAGTCTACTCGTGACTATGGAGTGTGCAACCGTTTCTAAATACATATTAAGATTAGCAAACTTTAGTAATTTTCGTGGTAATATAACCTCGTTCCCGTTCAAAATAACGATTTAAATGCAAAGGAAAACCACGAAAATCTGAAAATGTAGAAGGTACAATCACGGCACAGATGGAAATTAAAGAAGACTAAGATAGAGGACGTGATATCCCTAAAAAACCGAAGAGGAGATAAGCAAATACAAAATACTCACTAATCCCAAAATGCTCGTTCCACATAGCATGTAGCCCGATACTGCTAGTCTGATACAACTGCAGTAGTCTTGCATAAGGCGCGTTCACTACAAACTGCACGCTGTCTTCCAAAGACAGATGCTTGGCGAGGTCTTTCAGGTTCTGAACGCGTTCTTCGTCTTCAGGATTGCGGCAGGAGCCTACTAGCACCAGTTTTATCTAAAAGAGGATTGTAGTAAGTAAATACAGAGGATAGAGGCATGTGGAACTTTAAAACGATATTTTTTACAAGGAAACATAAAGATTTTTTTTAATAGATTTTAGAAAGACATTCGACTGTGTCACTATTGCTAGGAGTCAGTCTTCAGACAATCGTAAGTATATTCGACTCAAAATCACAGAATAGACATTAACTAGTAGGCCATTAGCAATAAGCAGGAACCTTAGCCATACATTTACTATGAATAAACTTGCATTTGGCAATCCCCCAAGGGTCTCAATTAGGACCTTTGTAATTCATTACTAACAAAACTTTATGTATTTCAAAACAAGCTAAAATTCACTTTCAAAATAAAATAAGTTTACGAAAAATCATACCTTATTCCAAAGCACTTCATTCTTCACTAGTAAGTTCCTCAGCTCGTACATGGCTTGCAGCATCAATGGGTGGTCTTTCTCTGGACGGAACTGCGCCACTGATAAGATTCGGATCGGGTCAGTCTCTTTCACTAGGGATCGGAGTTGTTTCAAGTCGTTCACCTGGAAGCAGAGGTTTTATGATTATGCATATGGAACACCACTGTAATAACTTGAAGAAGAATGTCGGTCTAACGTGAATGTCATAAAAATGAGAATGATCGGATTTCAGCTCACTAAAGGCAATTTACAATAACGCATTGATAGCCACAGACATGGATAGTGAATACTTTATTGATCTATCTATAGGTTCCTCTTATTATCGAGTGGTCTTTCGAGTCGAACACCTATTGGTTGAAATTCAATTCAGGGCTACGTGCAGCCCTGTGTTGAGCTGAAATCTGAACAACCTCAGACCATTTCTTCTTTGTTTTCAGGACTGTCTCAACCACAAATATTTTTTGACATTGCCGCAGAGAATAGGTACTTATAAACTTACCTCGCAAGGTGGGTAAACTCTGATGGTATTGAAAGGTATTCTCCACAGCTCATTGATGTGGTCTTCTGTCCACGTACCATTCACCATTACGATGTCAGCACATCGGCCTGCTACACCATACAACTGCAAAACAAATTATGTTAGGCTGATAGCAGGGTGTAATGTCATAAGAATTCAAAATTAGTAAACTTGTCACAAGTCGACTAAGACATAAATTCAGAAGGCTAAAATGCGCCATGCACTCACAACATAATTTTGTCCTTATTTAGTAGTTAAGGACCGAATAAATGCTTTTTCTTTCTTCCTTCCATTTAGTATCTTGTGTGTTGTGCACTTCCCAAAGCACAGGAGATAGTCATGGACTTTCCGTACTAAAATGGGACTTACCCATCCAAAGATCTTGTAATATAGCAGCTTACACCAAGTATACAAGGGATTTCTGGCTATTAGACTGGAGTTATTATACGAGACCACTCTGTGCTTCACTCGACGCATCATAGCAGTGGTAATAGTCGGGTAGTGAGTGTAGCAACCCACCGGGCATTGGGCCAGGTATCGGAATATGGGGTAAGTGAATGCGAAGCCCGTTGTGTCTATGTAGATGTCTGAAAAATTGAAAATTTATTGAATTTGTGACATTTTGAGAATGTGATATTTTCGAAAGTGATATTTTGCGAATGTGACAAGTTACGCATATGATAGGATGCAATATCCAATGACTATGATAGCTACTGCTACCTAACCAAAAGTCACCTTACCAAAATGTCAACAGAAAAATAAATTACTTTTCTGTAGACTTATTCACTTGCGCAAATATTATGTTCACTTGATACAATAGTGAAATAAACATGTTATAAATTCACCTTAATTTTGTAATAAAAATTTGTTCTAAATATTATTATAATGGAAATAGTAAAAAAGGAATTAAACATTTTTTTTTTCAAATAATCATACCTGGATTTAGTTTCAATAATGCTTCCAATCCCAAAAACATAGACCCTACACTTTGCAGGATCAACGTAAAGTACGGATAACTTTTAGCCTCAATAGCCCACTTCAAGGAGAGCCGCACAAAGTTAATACGGTCCGGGGATACTTTTACATTGAACTGGTTTTGAGCCTTGTCTAGTATGGTTTGTGGTTCTGCTGTCTCTACAGTGTAAATGTAGATGTTCGTGTCAGGGTAGCTAGAAGAAACATACATAATTACTCTATAAGTCATTTTGTCTAATGAAAGATAGCAAGAATGAAGTACTTGAAAGCTCTCCAAAGAAAGAATTGAAATCTTTAGGAAATATGTTGAAATATTATACTTGTAATATTTTTAATTTCTCACCGTTGCAATAAGGCTTTGATAGCCACCCACAAAACCCTCTCCCCGCCACCTCCAGCATTACAATAAGGATGGAAGAATGCAACATTAGCACCCTCTTTCTTTCTCCGTTGTAGCTTCCGTTCCTTGATCCGCATGTACCAGGATGCTACGATGAATGCCAGCGGTAACATGCAGAATATGCAGAAGAAGAAGAAGGAAAATAGTATAAGTGGAAATACCACTAGATACCTGAAACGTAAAAAAAACTGTGTTTTATGATAGTGTTTTTAATTTTAAAGGTCAGGATACTTCTTACTAAGGTATACAACTTTGAAAACATAATGAAATTCATGACATGAGTTACGAGATAACGATAATGTGTAGCAATAATATTAAAAGTTGAGAGAAAAGTGAAAAAGTTACAAGCAAATAATTTGTTGAAACATCATAATTTATTGCAGGAAAATCAATGAAATGGTACACAATACTTAAAAATAATTGTATCAATTAGAACACTTCATAAAATCTACATTAATATGCTTTTATTTTCAGGAAAATTTGCAATTATTTAACTTACATGAAAAGCTGGAAAAACATTGTGATGTAATCTGATACGGGGCCTTCGGATAGAACTTAAACTAAATATATAAATTAATGATTAAAAACGCATACTTTAAAGGCAAAATCATTCAATTTTGCATAATTTTTTCGATTCCAAATATTGATATTCACATAACCTCAATAGTAAACAAATGTCGTGTAAAAATAAAAACTGCGTTCATAAATAATGAGCCAAATTTACTAGTATCTAAGCCAAAACTAGATCGGGAGAAAGCAGCAAATAATTAGTTTGATAAATTTCAGCTTTCTTTTGGGAGTATTTTTCCACAAAATCAAAACTGAGTTACATTTTTAAATATTAAAATAAACAGAGACCTTTAAATACTTGAATTGACTTCAAGAAAATACGTGAATATTTTCTGGTGTTTAATTTATTTTATTCAGTCTTTACCAATGTAAACTCTTTGTTCACGTGTCTTGTAAAGGTGAATCCTCAAATTCCATATTTTCTTTGGTTTCCAGTTCTTCAAATATCCTCATTATTTCATTTCTAGCGCATTCAGCATCTACTTCTCTCATAGAATTTAGTCTTTCAGTCACATGCTTTCCAAAATGCCAGTAGCTTTGTTCTTGGTGTTCTGTTGGTGTCATATTTGTTAGCGGTTTCATAGCTCTCACTAAGTCATCAATCACTCTTTTACATTTATTGTTCTTAGGTTTAGATGGTAGTTTGAATTTCTTTCGTGGCCTGTCTGTTCTTTTACCGCTTTGTCTAATGGCGATTGTCTCATCGATGTCCGATTGTAATTCTTCTTTGACTTCTATCCCAGATAGTTCTTTAAAGCCACCTGGTAGTAACAGATCCGTCTGAAAAGTATAAAACAAAACTAGATTTTCTTTCTTTTAATTCAAATTAGTATTGTACTGAATGAAAAAAAAAACTCCATTTAGAATTGCAGAATCAACGTACATGATCATATTCAAACTCATTTGCTGGAGGGCCTCTCAGAAACTGCAATGGTTTCCAAAGTGGCCAGCAAGGAATATAGAGTTGGCTAGCATCTGTGGCCGTTTGCCGTGACCGGTCAACTCTACGCAGGTTGTGGTTGAAGGTACTGCGGATGTTCACCCATCGGTCTCTCACAGAACGAGCTGGAATTTAAATAAAATTGGAGTGGTTTTAATAGTGAAGTCTTACAGAAGATTAGGTATACAACAATCAAAGAGTTTTTAGAGTTATTTTATTTCAATTTTTAATTCCACTTTAAATAGCTAAATCGGACCATTTCCATAGCATAGGAACAAACTTGCCTTTCCCAGAGTGTTAGGGCAGGAGGGAGTGTTTCTTAAATTAGCATAATAAATAGATATTTTACCAGTAAACCCACGGCCTAGAGCAGCAGCTATTTCAGCATAGGCCTTGTACTTTTGTTGAATGTGATGGTTTGTGTTTCCTGCCGGCTTCCAAATACATTCTCGTTGACGCACAAGTTGGACTACATCAAGCTCGAGTTTACGTGTCCAGTAACATTGGCTTTTTCGAGGCATCACTAAATTATGGAATATCAACTACTTTTGTAGTTTAAGCCTCAAAATAAATAAATAAACACAACACACAACAACGTTATTTTTTGTTGATTGACCGACAGAACACAACGAAACTTGTTATTTATCACTTGAATTCGATTCTAATAATGATTCCATCTCATCTTTATATGAGTAAACGAACGAGAAGGAACTACAGGTTTCGACTCGATTTGAATACGATAGAAATACGGAATAACAACTTAGCAGCTGTCAAGTTGGCAAATGACTCATAACTTTTTTTACAGATTTGGAATGAAGCTTTTTTAGATTTCGATACCTCAGGAGCTCAACAATAAAGTTTTGTTTTGATGTGTAATCAAATCAGTACCAGTCGTTCGTGACAAAAAGTGATTCTGAATTTTATAATTATTTTGGTTGTCTTGATATTGCGCTATAAATAGCGAGCTGTCAGGTAAACCAGATATGAAAAAGAAAGTTTCAGAATTTACATATTCTATAATACGAGGTAACGTTTTGCATCTTAGATTAGGGTGTTGTATTAGTTTTGAACGTCTTGAACATAGACTAACTTATGGTCTTGAATCTTGGTCTTGAATAAATAAACAGGGTGGTTTTTGACGGAATGTTACGGTTCTTTGGTCAGAAAGTCAAGTTCAGGGCGGTACACTCCAACTGGTTCTTTTGCAAATCCTAATAAAACATTTGTCAAACGTTAATTATCAAAGTAATAAAGCTCTCTTATCTCAAAAATCCGAGTTAATGCACCGTGTAGTACGTACGAACATGTGGCTGTATGCGGGGTAGAGGTTTGCATCAGCCGAGCGGAACCGGAAGACATAAGCCGCGAGATAGCGCGGTAATGCGACGGGTGATGGCTAGATGGCGCTGGATACAACGTAATATATGTTTCCGCGGGAAAAATGTGATGTCGTGATTTTTACAAGAGAATTTAGGTAGATCTGTGGATAGGACACACTACACTAGTTTGGCCTGAACTGGAAATATTCTGTTCATGTGGGATTAAAGTAATGAAAATTACAGTTATAATATCTTGTCTTCTCATATCGGCATAATCTGCTTTACAAACATATTCACGTAGCATATTTCACCACCTAAGATAAAATTTAATCAGCTTTCAATGTGATATTTTATTTTGCTTATTTTCTTTTATCCAGAGCTCGCTAATCTTCTGTCAAAAATACAATAAAAGTGGAAACAGAACAGAATGAATGACCACCACGTTTACCACGTATTCATCTCTACCGCAGTTGAAAATTGACCATTGATAGCGCTGAAACGCCTGCCATTTGTTACAGAGCAAAAGCATCCGCCGTGATTGCTGTTAACGTCAGAGCAGGCGTTAGAATAATTAGTCGTTAGGCCGTTAACGTAAAGGCTTGTTCACATAGAAACCACTAATATTTTAAATATTAATTTTGCACTCTACATTTTTTGGCTATGTGTAAAAGAATCCATCACACTAATAAGTTTTTCTTCATTAGGACGCAATGAATTTCCAAAGAAGAACGGTTGGTTGTAACCTGTAATTTTCCCGGACGCTTCCTTATGGCTAATGGCTATAGATGTATTAGAACCAGCTCAGAATGAACTTAATACTACTTCTTCTTTCCCTTTAACCCGAGGACGTTGAAACTTTGTCTTGCCTAATTTGCTATGCTCATGTAAAACCTGAACTCTACTCAGTTGCAATGAGGGTGTAACACCGGTGTGGTCTCCGCTTTACGCTCGGCCCGTCATTAGCCAACGCACAATAGGCCTCACTAATGAGCTGTGTACTGCTAAAGTGGGACGGACTTTAAAATTGCAGAGCGCTCTAGACCCTGATTTGTTTGCCTTTACACTATTTTTAAGACAACGAGCTTTAAAAAAATCATCAAAGTACGTTTGGGTTAGGGGAAATTCGGCAGCGTACAAAAACTAAAGTGGTCACCTATCGTTTTCTATCATGAGCGAACACAGAGGGAAGGCAACAGTATTAACTGACGATATTTTATGATCGTCCTCATTAAAAAACACAGTGTACCTACCACGGGAATTCTTGTTGTTTTATAGAGAGAAATTCAAAGCTGAATATTTGGCACTAAACGACTTAGGCACTAAACTTCCATGCTGGACTGGGAGTGATAGAAAAACATAGAATGTGCCAGCTGCATCTCCTCCCGGGCATGCTGTAAAAATCAGCTAAGTGAATCGAGGGTTTCAGTGTATTGCAATTTAGGCGATAGGCTGACAACCTGTCACTATAGAAATATACATAATCACCTGTATAATAAAATAACCCTCAAAACTTGTCAGACGTGGCGGAATTACCTTTATTTGGGTCGTTTTTGCTCTGCCTACCCCAATAGGGATAAAGGCGTGATTTTATGTATGTATGTATGTATGTAACGACTTAGGCCGAATTTTAATGCGCAAAAAGTCTTGATTATTTCCACAGCTCAAATAAGACCAAGGCTGCTAATTTTCGATTCAATTATTATAATAGTCAGAACGTCCGCTAGGCGTTTCCAGCGCTTGGAAATGGGTCAAAAGCATACAAACACCAATTAGTTCTGGAGCCTAGATCTCGTCTCGGCTCTATAATTTCTGAATCCGTTGTGCATCAGAGAGTCTAGTCCTAATGACTAGGCTGGACTACATTACATAGTCTATGAACCTTCCGTCCACTATATACTTACCTTCACCACCCGCAGCAGTCTGTTACAAAAATGAAATGAATTCGTTACCAGCTACGAAAAGTAACTACGAAAGGTAACGGTAGCAATTCAGCGTTGCAAAAGACACGACTTAACTAGTCATGTTCTATCATGAGAGAATAGAAAGGGACGGCAATAATTTTGGTTGAGACTAAGTTAAGTCGTGTTTGTGCCAAATTGCTACCCTTATCTATGTAAAATTACCTGATGAACCCCACTTTGCGTAGCTGGCTATAATTTACATGCCGGTTTCGTGTCATCAATAGAGCTATGATACCAAACGACCCGACGAACCCCGGATCCTGCTAATGCCGGGTCATTTCCGGGGACGCTGCCCTTTTTGGACGAAACGTGGGAGAAATCTACTAATGACCTGGGTATCAAAAACGGGAAACGGTATCTAAGTTACTAAAAAGGTGTTAGGATAAATCTGATTAATTAAAAAGTAATTTGAGTTGTCATTGGTATCGATTCGTATGCGCAAAAAATCACTATTATATTGACTAAAATGGTCACCTATCATTGTCTATCCTGAGAGAACAGAAAGGGATGGAAACGATTTTGGTTAAGATTGGTTAAGTCATGCTCTCCACGAGTCGGTCTCATTGACATAGGTATTCGAGGGGTGAAATAATGCTATGTAATTTAAGGCATTTTAGGTGATGGGCTGACAATCTGTCACTATACTGATACTTATTATAATTATATTACTTCGTAACTATTATGAACTCGTTGATTGAGATACAAATTTCAAACTCGATGCGTTTGACAAGGCGTTTTACGTACTGCCTACCTACGATACACACAATACTTAGTTTCAAAAATATTGCAAATTAAAAAATGTAGTCCAACACTGGCAACCTTCTAAGACAAATTTTATTCTGCACAAGGAAGATGTATCAAAAACTATGAATGTCACATCAAAAGTACCGTACAGTTTTCGCATCCAACTAGAGGTATTAGCTAGGAACTCATCATCTACTACTTTGAATTGGAAGTAACTATGCTACATGGTTTCTAACACCTCCTCTTTAAAATTAGCATGAGAAGCGCTATCGACCAGACCCGGATTCTTTGCGCCGGCTCTCTTCCTGTGATTAGACTGTATTTGTGCAAACAGTGAGAGAAATCTACTAATGACTTCCAGTGGACGGTTAGGGTCATCCCATTCACACATAATTCAAGAGCGTGATAAAATGTAGAACTTTATTTACCATGCAAAAGATATACCTACATTTCATTGATAGTACTCTCCTTGATAGAACTCGAGAATATCTCGCGGCGTCGGCGGTGCAGTCTGTCACTTCATGGTATAAGTATAACGATATTCGAGATGCATCTTGAAGCAGTATGCTTCTCGCTGTGTCGGGCAACGCCACTGCGTCGTTTCGCGGAGTGAACTAAGTACATACATACATACATACATAAATCACGCCTTTATCCCTAATGGGGTAGGCAGAGTGTCAACGACCTAAACAGAGGTCGTTACGCCACGTCTGACAAGTTTTGAGGGTTTTTTAAGATAGATCTGTATATTGTTGTAGTGACAGGTTGTCAGCCCATCGCCTAAGTACATAGTAGGTACAGGAATAGTATTGGGACATGATTATCATGGTGTTAAATAAATGTTACTTAGAAAATGCGAGTGATAGTACCTAAATTAGTCTTCAAACCTTAAAATAAGGTAGAAGAATCCTTATTTTATAAGAGTATAGATCAATGAGCTCACTCTGAGACTTCAAGCCTGTCTTGAGCCAAGATTAGGATAAAGTGTAAGCCTTAATTATAATCTGTACCTGTTCATATCGTATACATATTTAAGATTAACTGCCTCTCGAGTGTTGAACCCACGCTTCTAAGCGAGTCTTAAAGCTTAAAGCTCAGCTTAGTTATGAGATGAAATAGGTACTAAGGTTTCTTTTATACACCCAGCTCAGTCAACGATACAGAAAAACCATGAAATACTTCAGGAAATGGGCGCTTTTCCACTAGACTGTTTAGGAGTATTTCCTTAAGGCCAGTTGGCCGAGTGATGACGGATGGGAAAAGGGTAATTACCCGCCTGGTCGGGTGTCGTGACCAGGGGACCGGAGTCCAACTGGATGAATTCGGAAGTTGTATATATGCAGATCGCCGTGCAAACTTCGATACCGCGTTTCAGGACTGTTGATTCTTGATGTGGCGCCATCTATGTGCGCTACAGTACTCCCCCTTTTTGGGACAGGCGGACGATACCGTAGACGCTTTTCAGCCGTTGAGTCGTACATCTTGTTGCTTGCTGCACCCAGTGAGTCGGGCGACTTGTTTGCTGCACCCAGTGAGTCGGGCGACTTGGTTGCTGCACCCAGTGAGTCGGGCGACTTGTTGCTGCATCCAGTGAGTCGGACGTCTTTGTTGCTGTGACGATGAGGCTGGAGGCGCTGAGATAGTGAAGTCCAAGTTGCATGTTGGCGGTGATGTCCAGTGGTGTTGGTGTGGTCCATGGTTAAGATCTTCCATCACGTCCTTGTGCGATCACGTCGGGGTCACCAATTTAGGAGTATTTCCTTGAGGCCAGTTGGCCGAGTGATGACGGATGGGAAAAGGGTAATTACCCGCCTGGTCGGGTGTTGTGACCAGGGGACCGGAGTCCAACTGGATGAATTCGGAAGTTGTATATATGCAGATCGCCGTGCAAACTTCGATACCGCGTTTCAGGACTGTTGATTCTTGATGTGGCGCCATCTATGTGCGCTACAACTGCATGTCAACGGCAACGGCGACGGCACGGCGACGATCACGTGACAATATCTATGGGAATCGATGACATGCCGTGACGGTGCCGTGCCGACAAGTGGAAAAGCGTGTCATATAATTTCATTGATTTTCATACATTATCTCACCTACGATATCGTCGACGGTACAAAATGTTTTCCCAATACAAGTTGTCTGATCGAGGTGGTAATTTTGTATGGGGGAGTCAGTTTATTTTTTCATTACCTGAAAGATTATCCTGGTGAGTGTTTGCGGGAAGGTGTCCCTTACACCCAGTATTTACCTAGTATTTACCTTTGATCTCTCTCTGAACTCTCCAAATCTATAATACATAAAAAATTATAAGCTCGAACATTAATGCCAAATAAAAAAAAACAAAATTAAACATCCTTTCCGGAAGAGGGTCCATAAAAAGCGCTAATGATTTTTACGCATGATTTATAGTCCTCGCGAAATTAAACCGCACCCTGTGTAGTGACAACTTGTCAACACCCTGTAGTAGAGGCGACAGGATGATTAATAGACTGAGTTTTTTGGAGCACCATGTATATACTACACTTTTTTTCAGATGGTTTTATAAGCAGTTTTAGGCACTATTTAGGTTTAGGTGAAGAAATGTAGGATTATTTCTCAAGTGATTAAATTATATATTAAAAAATATATATATTTAATGCACAAAGTTATAGGTATTTGTAAAAAAAAAAACTTTTTAAACATTGTTAATTTTTCGTTTCATTTCCGCAAATTCAGAGTTGTACGAAAAAAATATGAAAACATCCGGAAATACTCGAAAAATCCTACATTTTTGCCAACTTTTGGACATTTCCCCACACGGCAGAACTACATTGGCCAGTGGCCAAGCTGAAGGTTCGGAGCCAATTGAAAAAGGATCACAGTTCAATTGTCGTTCAATCTAAAGGCTAATAAAAGCTAGGCTGACTTATTAGCCTTTGCAAATAGTGTTCTGCCTACCTATGAAATATCTGCCTTGTATTTTAGACGTATTATTAAGTGGGTAGGTAAATGAAGTGATTATGATTAGTAGTAGGCAGCGTATGGAGTAAGTATGTAGTGCAGTGAGAATTTTGACTAAGCTCGATTCTTTCGTTAATTATATTTTTTGTCATTCACTATTATCCTAGACTAGAGTTTAGATTCAAAATAGAGTAAGCCGATACTCGAGTAAGGGTCAATTCACACCGAAAAGGGACGCGACGCGACGAAGGCGCTCTTTTGGAACTTTCTTTACCTAGTAAAAAGATAGAAGTTTCATTGACAGAACTTGAAAATTCCCCATGCGGCCCGCTTGTAAATCATCTGCGACGCGGTGCATTTTTAAGCTCATCGCTGCATCATCGCTTTCCGGTGTGAACCTGTGAACTGACCCTCAAAGGCATGTGATCGCTATAATAAAATACTGTCACTCACTGTAAGTGGATTCACAATATTGAATTCCCAGAAAACTACTTGCTCCAAAATGTCCTATTTCCCTTTCCGACTGCATATTTACCATCTGTTCTCATTTTGTCCTGAGGAAGGCCGTTCGTTTCAACTAAAAAACTATTTTATGTTCGCCGTTCCTCCATGAGGTTGTATTAGTCCGAATGAGGCGAAATGCTGCTATCTCGCCTCCTACTATGATATTTATGATAGAACTAGTTAGTAAATAGTTAATGCGGGCACGAAATAGAAGGAGATTGGTCTGCTGTTAGAATTATGATGTTGGTAGTGCTAATGATGAATGTTGGGGCCATAAAATATGTTAAAGATATTGAATACAAACAATAAATAAATGTAGCGAAAAAGGTTAAATAAAAGATCGTTGATACTCTGCCTTCTGCGTAAGTCCCGCCAAAATTTGTCAGACGCCGTAAAACCAGTTTTTATTTGGATTTGACGCTCTACCTACTTCTTTAGGAATAAAGGCGTGAAGAAATGTAGGTTAGTACCAAGCGAATAGAGTGAAAATAATGACGAGTGCTTAAAAACTTACATCCTCATTGTGTTTCCGCTGCCACTATGTTTAGCTACCGGAAGTAAACAGCCTTTGAACGAAGTCCCTAGGGAGGCTATAGTTTGACACACTTCCGATACAACCAGGATACAATACTGCACGTATAAGTACTTCGTATATTGTGAGGGTGAACTTTGTCTCAGAGAGTGAAAATTACATACATTTGAATTCGTAGACATTTCGTAGCAGATTGCTACGCGTGCTACGCCGTAGCATAATACTCATGTTTTTGGAGATAATCGATAATCTTAAAAAATAAAAAAAAGCGCTTCTTAGGAGTCAAAATCGCATGAGATTTTGATTTCATATTTCAAAGAATTTTAGACTTTGTTGATTTCTTCATTAAAACCGTCTACAAAAGTTATTTTCATTCTTTTCTCGTTCTCGTCACGTAAATTTAAGTTAGTGGGACGGAAGAGCGAGTTTCAATCTTGGAATATTTTGTGTAAGCTTAGAAAGAAATAAAACTTTTTCTGATTTGAAATATGTAGGTCTGTATTAACTATTAATAAATAGAACTTGGAATTTGGGTTGTGTTATGAAAAAAACATCTACTATTAAAATATAAAACATATAATATTCCAATAAGAATTTATTAAACATACATCGAAAACAAAGGCACATCATATAGTATTTCAAAAAAGAAATATAGGTATTACAACAAATCTACAGATTATAAATATAGTTAGCATGTTTGAATGTTCAAATGTTTGTTACTCAATCACGCTTCAACCACTTCACGGATCGAGATGAAATTCGGTACAGGTTAACTGGGTCCCGGAATAGGACTGGCTTCTTTTAATCGCGGAAAAACATTAATTCCCACGGGAAAACTCATTTGACGCGGATAAAACCGCAGGCAGAAAGCTAGTAATTAATAAAACCTACAGTATTTGGAAAACATTTCTTCTAAAAGTACGAAATAAATTTGACCTTGATAAAAAATCAAAACAAAACAAAGCCTATTTCTATCAAAGTTGTAACCTAGACCATGATAGCTGCTGGCTGTATCCTGTTTTGATTCGAATCTTGCCCGCCGGGTAATAAATGTTACAAAGACAAAAAGTTAATGGGAAACATAGTCCTAGTGTCAAAATGTACAAACTGCCTAGTGCCAAAATGTCATATTGCCTAAATGCTGCTATGATAGAATACATTGAAGCTGTAATGTTCAATTGTTCAAATTCCCTAAGTGCCAAAATGTCATTTTGACCAAATACCGCCAGAATACATTAACGCTGTAATGCACAATAAGAGCCTTTTTACACCACGGACGTAGATGGGCCAGGTGTTAAATTGGACCATGACTTCTTTCCGGCTAATACTGTCTGATCTAGACAAGATCTTTATTTCGGATGACAGCTGTCAAAATTGAAATGCCAATATCTTGAAAACTATCAATCCTAGAGTACTGGTGTGTATGGACAAATGATAGGCCTCGACGAGATCTACATTTCAGATGACAGCTGTCAAACTTGAAATGGCAACATCTCGAAAACTATCAATCCTAGAGTACTGGTGTGTAGGGACAAATTATAGGACTCGATGAGATCTAAATTTCGGATAACCGTTTCTTTTTTGACAGCTGTCATCTGAAATGTAGATCTCGTCAAGACCCATCATTTGTCCCTACACACCAATACTCTAGGATCGATAGTTTTCGAGATATAACCGTTTTAAGTTTGACAGCTGTCATCCGAATTAAAGATCTCATCGAGACCTATCATTTGTCCCTACACACCAGTACTCTAGGATCAATAGTTTCCGAGATATAACCATTTCAAGTTTGACAGCTGTCATCTGAAATGTAGATCTTGTCGAGACCTTTAATTTGTCCCTACACACCAGCACTCTAGGATCGATAGTTTCCGAGATATAACCATTTCAAGTTTGACAGCTGTCATCTGAACTGATGGTCTTGTCGAGACCTTTCATTTTTCCTACACACCAGTACTCTAGGATCGATAGTTTCCGAGATATAAGCATTTCAAGTTTGACAGCTGTCATCTGAAATGTAGATCTTGTCGAGACCTATCATTTTGTCCCACACCAGTACTCTAGGATTGTTATTTTTCGAGATATTGCGATTTCAAGTTTGACAGTAGCAGATAGGATAGGTGTATGTATGCTCAGTCGTTAGTGATCCTACCTTCGAAGCCCAGGGTTGCGGGTTCGAATTCTGGCAGTTGCATTATAGCACAGTCATGTTTTGTCTTTTGTACATTTTGACAATTAAACAATTAGACTTCTACGCATTATATCACAATTATTTTTTGTCATTTGCACGTTCAGGTACATTAAGACATTTGTACATTTTGACACTAGGACTATGTTTCCCATTAACTTTTTGTCTTTGTAACATTTATTACCCGGCGGGGAATCTTGTATCTCATCACAGGAGGCACAAACTTCAGCAATATCACAAACATCTCCCATCCAGTTGTCTTTGCTACAAGATATGTCAGACAAAATTTGCCTACAGCACAGGGATGCATTCAGGGGTTTATTAGGTCTATGGATTCCAGATATACGCTGTTCTACAAATTAATCTTCGACAAATAAAACAAAGAAAGAAAAGTTCGAATAGTCTTAAAAAATTACTGATAAATCCTAACTCAATCCTGACTTAACCCTATCCTGAAAATGCGGTGCCTTTTTAACTGACTTATTTCTTACAGGGTAGTGAGGCGAACGAAGATGAGTATGGCTCCTTTTATCGAACAAATATACCTTGTATATGGTACAGCTTCCGGTAAGCTGATAGTGGTAATCTGATATTGGGTCTGGTTTTCCTTCTGAGTTGCAGGTCATATGGCAGTCGCTCTGTATAAAAACCAGAATTCATCGTTCAATTCCCTAGATAAGGTAGCCGAGCCTAACAAATTCGGGAAAAAGCTAGGGAGATGAGAATTATTTCAGCTATTAGGATTTTTTTTTAACAGCAATACTTATTTTAAGGCCCATATACCTACTTAAAACTAATTATGACGAAGTTACTTTTTTTGTGGGGTCGACAAAGATTGTCATAATTCGCGCCCCCCACTCAGTACATCCCTGTCAACTCCCCATAGAAGTAGGGTAAATCCAATATGTCTGAAATGTTTTCCATATACCCACTATTGGCTCCGTGTTTTCCTCTTATCCTGCCTTCTGTTGACGTTTCTTTAGTTCGTACTAGTTTTTTTTACGGGAATTCTATAGGGAAACTTTTTCAACGAGTTTTGGACGTGAATATGGCGCTTTTAGAGCTTCCCATGTTGATTTGAAAGGGGATTTTTATACATCTGCGTAAATTGGACAACTCACGTACATAAAATATGCCTATGTCTCCTGCAGGGTGAGTAAAGAGTCAATGGCTTATATATTTTATCAAATATCAACCCATTTTCAAAATTGTAATAAACCAAATCCCCTTACAGTATGCCTGGGAAGAGACCTAGCAGTCTGTATTTTTTATCGTTATCATTATCAGTATAACTAAGAATAAATCTGGAAAAAATCGGTATCTCCATACGAATTTTGAAAATATGTATATTTATGCATAGAGAAACGACAGCTGGGTTGGTGGTGTTACTGACAAATTAAACAGAATCTAAACTCAAAATAGAGTTTGCACCCGACATGTTTCTAGACTTAGCAAGGAAGTTTCTTGCTCAACTTCCAAGTAGTTACATTACGGTAGGAGTAGGGAGGGAGGCATGTCGAAGAAAATGTGACATGGGTCTTAGCATACATCTTGAGAGCGGCGTATATCAAAGTGCAAACATTATTTTATTAAAAGCTTTCTAAAACTTGGTTTTACATCATGGAAGGATGTATTTTCCCAAGGTAATATTTAGCCTGCCTAGCCTACGATCTTTCTTAATAATGAAAGATGTATATGTAGGTATGCGATGTGAATGCAAGCTCGATAGTACTTTACTGCCATGAAGTGGCAAGTTTTATGTGTTTTTTTTATTTATTAAATACATTTACATAAACTCTAAAAATTACTTTGATCGCTATTGCGAGTGTTTCTTTTGTTCCATACATATATGTGATAGTACTTATTAAGTTAAAAATTTTGATATTTTACTTGTTAGATAAATAGTTATTATTTTGCACCCTGTAACCTTTTCACGTGAACTTGGTAAAATAACATTAAATATACAGTTCACTTGATTTTAGGTACCTCATGCTTATGCATAGTTATGTTAATTGGTGTTAGTTCGTCTACAAATAAAATTCGAATAAAAAGGTAATAAATAAATACACCATCAACTATTAATTACTGCAAACTTTTAAAGTTTTAGTTTAGTCCTATTATTTTTAAAATGTTAAAAAAAATGGACAGGACAAAGATTGACGGGTGAAATTAACAGACTATAATCCTCTGATTTGATTATACCTCGTATTTAATGTTTTAAAATACATACATACATAACGTCACGCCTCTTTCCCAGAGGGGTAGGCAGAGAACACATCCTTCCACTTGCTACGATTGCAAAAAAATAAAATAAGAGCATTATTTTAGCCTCTAATAGCTGGATCGATTTAAACCCATTTTATTTCTTATTTTAAACAATTCACCTTTAAAGTGGAATTTCAATTTAATTGAAAAGTTTTCCCCCACTGCGCTAGAGTGAGTTCAACGCAATGATTTCTGAACTATTCGCAGGTCTATTCTAAAGTCAATCACACAACTTCACAACTTTACTAGATGATTAATGAAATACCGCAGTTTCAGTCAGGTCACAAATTTAATGAACGTGCGGGCAAAACACTTTACAATGTACCTTCTACTTCTATGTACTGTGTAGGAACTTACATAATACGAATGGTCTCCATGGTATGGTAAATTACAAGAACTACAAAAACTACTAGACGGATTTCAATAATTCTTTCTTCATAACAAAGCTACGTTCACCCTGAGTAACAGAACCTACTTTCACTGCGAAAAAATACCTGTTTCCTACGGAAAAAAATCATTGAGGCGCGGGTTAAACTGCAGTGCAAAAAGTTGTAATGTAATTCATTCAGGTGCAGTAGCTAGATAAGAAATAATAAATAGATTAGGTACATAAATAGCCAATAGTGTCATTCACATATCACATACAATGAACACAATTATAATTAATTAGATCATTAGGTCTAAAGTCTAAAGGTATTGTTTCTAATATTTGCCCGTCTGGGAGCTTTATAATATGGTATGTAGGTACGGGCCTTGTTTTGTTTACTTTAACTTTAATTTTATTTTAGTTCGGGATAATTTAATGCAGATGGAAGTAGCAGAATGATGCAAATGAGTTTAAACAGTTGCAAATAGTTTTGCCTGGTGTACAAATGTCTTGGAATGTTTAAAGTACTTATGCCAACAGTTTTTAACGACTTGCAATTATAATAGTAACATTGATTTTTATTATTGGGAAGTTTTCCGACCTTGGGACACAAAGTTTTCTAATGCTTCCGGATGTTTATAAACGTTTGTAAACATTTCCAAACACTAGCGTGGGAGCACCATAAACCTCGAGGATAAACAAACATGTTTGTTCGAAGTTTAAATGTTGGCAAAGAAAATATTTTACTTTCCAATAAGTTACACAGTAAAGACTGTCAAATCACTCCCATAGCCCTTACGAGGTAAGCTGAGTCTTAAGGGCATTAAAAATTGCTTGCTTTTACTTTTGGATGTTTTATATAATTTACTTTTTTTGTAGCGCTCGTTGGCTAAACAGCTCTATTCCGATAATGAATGTTAAGCAACCATCGCCGTGGCTAAGCCATGAATGGGTGACCGGTAGTGGCATAACAAAACGAGCGTTTCCGTGCTTCAGAAGGCACGTTGAGCCGCATGCAAACTATCACTGTCGATACAAATTTCTATCTCAAATTGCCCTCAATGTTTGTCAGACGTGGCGGAAACGCCTTATACGGTTTTACGTTCTGCCCCGTAAGGGATAGAGGCGTGACTTTTTCTATGTAAGTATGATAATATTATGTAATGTAATGAAAGACTCAGTAATGATACAGGACTCGAACTCCAGTCTACGCCGGTTCGTATTGCGATGCCCAAATGAGTTTATGTAACTTGCACGGACCGTGTTACGTGTTTCCATGGCGACAGCTATTACCTTCATTTGTATCCTATTCTAATAACCTCCGCCTTTCTACTAATATTATAAATGCAAAAGTTTGAATTCATAAGACGGATCAGGATGAAACTTGGCACACACAAAAGTTAGGCCCTGGAATGGAACACAGGCTAATTTTTACCGCAGTAAAACCTTTTTTTTTACGGAAAACCCATTAACGTTTCATACTTAAATAAACTGTGTGTCACATTTGGAGCCTGCATGGATATTTTAATTAACATTTCAGATACATTTTGAAATAGTTCTTACTTTAACCAGTAGAAAACAATAAAAGAAACTAGTGATAAATCGTTTATTTACTACTCTTCGTACTAATTTAACTAATAAAACTAAAGTCTTATTCTCGTATCCAAAATATACAAATTAAGTTTTTTTGAAACCCGGAGAAATAAAAGCAATTTGAATGATTCCGTGTTTTGGAGTGCACGTTCATCTATAGATTCCTCTCGATGACCATTCGTTACGACACGGGTATTCAGCTAAAATATAAAAAAGATTCTTTTACAAATAAATGAACCTTGAAAATACCCTACGCATTGTGTGGGAGTAAAATTTCTTTTATAAATACCTGTCAATTATATTTACAGAAAAAGAAAAGACAATACTATTTATCGTGAATCACTCAACAGAAAATAAAAATCCATAAATGTGATATTATCTACACTAATATTAAATAAGGGGAAAGATTTGTATGTCTATTTGTTATGATTGTACTCAGAAACTACTGGACAGATTTTAAAATTTCTAACAGTGATTAATTTTTAATAGCCTCTATTTTTATGCTTTGGGTTTATTTCAGTTGCGTCATATCAGAATAGATTAAGCCGAGTTTTTTCATTGGTAATTATATACGTCAAACTATAATGACAGTTTTATGTCGATATCATCATCAGCCTGTATCAGTCCACTGCTGGACATAGGCCTCTCCCATGGCACGTCACTCAGCTCGGTATTCAGCCGTTCTCATCCGTTTTCTGCCCGCTTTCTTAAGAATATCATCGTCCTACTTAGTTTCAGGACGTCCTACACTACGTTTGCCTTGCGGTATCCACTCTAGAACTCGTCTGCTCCAACGGCCATCGGTTCTACGACAGATGTATGTTATGTAAATGTAACTGTTATGTACCTTTTCTAAACTTGAGCTCTCTCCATCGGCAACTCTGTCTCGTACCCTACTGATCTAGACTAGAATCAAGAGCTAATCAATTAAAAAAATAAAAACAAAACTTATCTTCAACGAAGGCAACCGATCTCGATGGTGACACGAGCTTCATCCAAGTTGTTCAGAATGGTAGCGAGCAAGATTCCTCGCAAGTTTGCTCATTAAGCCCGCTTGACCTGTGTCTCGATGTGCAAACTTTAATTGTTGCAAGCACTGCAATTCTGTAAATAAGGTGATTCCGCGCTTTGGAGGGCATGCTAAGCCATTGATTCTGGTCACTGTTATTGATAGAGGTTTTACTGAAAATACTTGCGTAAGCGGTTTAAAACTATGATGCACGTAGGTACTATCTAAAATTACTTTCAATTTTTTTTATTTGACAGAAATCATGTCACATCTCTTTATCCCCTGTGGGAATAAAATATGTCAAAGTTTTTAAAATGTTGACAATAATACTCGTAGGGTTCATGTGTTTTTCTTGAAGGTAACCGATTTCCATGATGATACGATCTAGTTGTCTGGAATGGTAGCGAGCAAGATTCCTCAAGTTTGCTCATTAAGCCCGCCTGACCTGTGCCCTGATGTGCAAACTTTAATTGTTGCAAACAATATTGTAACAGTGTTTTCTCCCATTTGCTCGAAAATTGCTTCATTATTTAAAAAAAACAAAACGTACATTCACTCTTTTCGGTACTCAAGTGCGTAGCGGTCGGCAATTTCTCCAAACGACATTAATGGCCATTAACGACCTCTGCACGAGGTCTTTAAAGTACACACTAGTATCATCTAGTACGGATTAGGTGTTTTTAAGTTCACAATATTAATTTTTTAAAGGCCGAATGCGCAAATAAAAAAAAAAAAAGAATGAACGAATGAATGGAATGTGCTCCTGTCATAGGCGCCATTCTAATTTTAATTTTTGCAATATTATGGAGGAATTGCATGTTTTATGTTTATTTTTAAGTGTATTGTTATTGTTTTCTCGCAAATGAGAGAAAAGTACTGTACTAATCTCAGCCAAAATAGCAATGTATGGTCTCGTTTACATTGGAAGGCCTCGACTGCGTCTCGGCCTTCCAAATTTACTCGACCATACATCGCTTTATTTTTGGCTTCTAAAGTAATGTACTATTTTCTTCCCCATTTTTTTGAACTGGGGGTGTTAAAAAAAACAATTGTCTCTCTTCCCGGGCTTATTGTTGTAATCGCAGATATGCTGAAAATACAATCCTATTTTTGAAATAACCTTCAAAGTTGAGGGTGGCTAAGAACTTATTTTTTTGTTGACAAAGGTTATTGCAAACTTTGAAGATGATTTAAAGCAGCTGGACCATTCTATGTTTCTCTGTTGCTCCCAGTCCACCATGACTGACCCAGTTCGTCCGGTCATCGGCTAATTCATGCAAATTTCTTGTAAATTCATTATTCTAGTCGAACTGTTGGATTCTTTAAACTTCCCGCCTCCGTGGTCGACGAATTAATTACTTAATCACGCCTTTATCCCTAATGGGGTAGGAAGAGCGTCAAAGACCTAATTTAAGGTCGTTCAGCCATGTCTGATAAGTTTTGAGGGTTAAATTAAGATAAATCTGTATAATTATTGCTGAAGAGACAGGTAATCAGCCTATCGCCTTAATACATTGTAGGTAATCTTCAAATCCCTTAGCTGCTTTTTACAGTATGCTCGGGAGAAGAAGCAACTGGCACATTCTATGTGTTTCTATCTTTCCCAGTCGAGTATGAAAGCATTAATTTCTTAATTAGAGAATAAATTTCTTACTTGAATTTAATCCTGAAATGGTCCCTTTGATAATTTAATGAGTGCCTTTTGTAATTACATCGATATTTGTGTTTGATATTCTAAGGCTCGTATTTATAAAGCTTTCTCAAGATTGAGAGCAATATCAAGTATGGATTTGACAGATCGTTTTGTACTGAAATGACATTTATGATACGAACTCAAACTCGCTATCACTCTTGAGAGCTGATTATAAATACGGGCCTAAAAGTGTATTAGCAATTTATTACTTGATTATAATTTGTCAAATTAATTCTGTCTTTAGCATCTGAAATTTAATTTATTAATTTGACGAAGACCTTTTGTAAAAACACGAGTTTATCAGGTGGTGTTTAGAAAGTTGAAATGGCTTAAACAACAATGATGTAATACTTTAATCACCCCGTAAAGTTAGCTACCTACTTAATAATTTTGTTCTATCATTTCTTCAACTGCGTCAAATTAGTATTTACAAAGGAACTATTATATGACTACTTATTTAAGTCATTCTGACTAAGTAGTCATATAAATTTGAAGTCATTTAATTTTGACGGCCCCCACAGCCTAGTTGGCAGTGTATCTGCCTGCTACGCAGAGGGTCCCGAGTTCAATTCCCGGTCAAGCAGACATTTGAATGATGAATTTAAATGTTTGTTTCTGGGTCTGGGTGTTCTTTGTGGATGTTTCTGTGTATGTCCATGGCACCCCGATACAGGGAATCCTAGTAGGGGCTATGAGTGTGATCGTTTTTTTTTTAATAGTTCTCAGTTATTAGATACTAATTTTACTTAGAAATCTTTGACGTACTCGTAAATTATTTTTTAATTATAACTTACATAAGTATTTTTAAAGTTAACAAAAAATACATGGCTTATGATTTAGCTTAAGGAAGTGACATTCAATAAAGAGCCTTATGTAGGTACACAATTATTTCGCAGTAATAAAATTTCAAGTTCCCGAAACAAAAATAATTAGCAATTACTCTCTCTTGGAAATATGTTTCAGCTAAATGATAAATTATCGTTTTGAATTAACAAATCGCCGTGAGAAGGTAAGGTCGCGTCGGGCCCGGAGTAAATATTTTGATTAATTAATTTAGAATTTCCAATGAAAATGTTTACTGTTATCCTTAAAATATTATCCCTTTTAGCCGATTAAGTTAATTAGCTGTTAAATTTTTACTTCAAAGTGGTCTATAAATGGTTTATTAGGCGCATGTATTGTCTAGCCATTAATATCCCACTGCTGGGCAAAGGCCTCTCTCCGGTCTCTCCACGACTCGTATCGTAAATACTTTATAAAATATACTAGCTTTCTGCCATGCGGTTTCACTTGCAGCTAAATGTGTATCTATTCGCTGTCTACTTACAATTATTTTCGTTTACCAAGGACCTGAAAAATACTATTAAAACCAGTTTAGCATAAACTCTAGGCATAAATAAACCCTTGGTTTGTTTATGCCTAGAGTTTATGCTAAAGTGGAAATTGGAATGTAATTTGTACGACTGGCTAGCAATTTGTCAATCCAGACGCCCGCATGTAGGAGCAAATAATTAAGTTTTTAAAGTATCAATCTCAATGTAGAGTTGTTACATATTCATAAAAAAGTCAAGAGAAAATCAGGCTTGGTACGTATGGGCTGTATTGAAAAGAAAAGGAAATAAAAAACATCATGATACCTTCAGATAAAAAAGTACAAGGACAACATATCCAACTTTTATGCAATCTAAACCTGTGAAAATAATTCTCACTGGGCTTATAAGCGGGGAAACTATTCAAAAGAACGTGCTGCTTAGATGAATCCTTTGTAGGCCTGAAATTAAGAAAAACAAAAGGCTTTATTCACTGGTTTTCCTTTGCATCATACGATAGCCTTTTCACAATCCGTGCTGTAGGAAAATGTGTAGCTATACAAAAGCGCCTACCGTAGCCAGTACGAAGCTTGCTACGGTAGAGGGTGGACGTCTGTCCCCCGCTCACCCTTCATACATAAATTCATCGATCGTAATTTCAAATTTTAATTAATATTAAAACCGCCAACTCACTAGTGGCTAGCCGCCGACAAGGAAGCCATTTTTAAAAGTGCGCCAAAATTAAATTTCGAACGCGGCGTGAGTAGACAAAACTTTTTCGTGTTTATTTTATTTTTTATTAAAAAACTTGGCCAGTGCGGTGGATCGCATAACTTTTTGAAGTGTTCGAATTATGAAAAGTGTGTGTTTGGTTGCAATGGAAACAGTGTCAGTGTAAATAATAAGTAAAAAAAAAATACCTTATTTAAAATAATTCAGTGTTTCTCTAGTGAAGTTAAGTGTTAATTCGTCAAGTTTCTGTGAGAAAAATAAAAACACTTGGATATCAGGTAAGTGGAACTTTTATAGCGCCATTCACTTAAAAGTTTTGACTTGGAGAGTAAGATAAATAAGATTTGGGGAGAAGGATCACTTTATTGAAGAGATGAACTTTTTTATATCCACTTTATACTGACAGTGTCATGCTATTGCGATTTATAGCAAATAAAAAAAAACAGATTGCTAAAGTTAACGGGCCGATAAAAGTGAAAATCGGATATTTTATTTAAACTTTGAAAATATAAAAATACCTATGGTTTTGAAATAAATAAAGAATCAATATAACGGAACATTAATATAGTAATTAAAGTTTTGAACACATAATTAAAAGTAGGGTAACGACGATATTATAATAAAAATAACAAGACTTAAAACTTGTATAATTCATGCCATTGTAAATTATTCATGAAATTAATAAATATTCTCAAATTATTCTTTACACAGAAAAAGCCTTTGGTTTTTCAATTAATAAAAAATATTACTAAGGAAACGTACCTATATTTTAAATAGATAAAGTGCACTGAAATGATAAATATTCTAAAAGTATCTTTAGACGGAATAAATTTTAATAAATAATGAAGGCCTTAACTTTTTGAGCGAGTTCAGGAACGAAAATACAATTTTCTATGTTAGGTCGTGCGTGACCAAGTGGTCAAAAAAGTATTTAGGAATGTAAAAGCATGAAAAAAATAAGGGAAATATTACAGATAATATAAAATCTAGTAAAAGATTCTGGGCCTCTGGGGTTTTAGGCGTCTGGTTCATAATTGTGAAATCAAAGTAAAAGGTTTTTAATAATTATGAAAACAGGCTTTTCCTTCTACAATCTTCAAATGAATTTAAGTATCTTTCACAAATAGGATAACAAAATGTAGAGTCCATGTCATACTTTTTCCTTATTCCCAAACAATGTTCTGTAACAAGTATTATTGTTATTACTAAACATTAATATTATATAAATCGAAATCAATGAAAAAAATTTATATAAAGAATGAGTTTTTTTGATAAGTCACAATTTTGTTCAATTTGTTTTTAACAAAATGTAAAAAGCCTGAAAAGGGTATATTAAACACTTCTTAATAAAAAAATGTGTGTGCGGTAATATTTGGCGGGGCCATTTTTATTATCTGCATAGTATAACAGGCGGGTTGCATGTTAATCACCCCGCCTCAACATGTCCGCACGCGAGCGATACGCCACTGAAATTATACTCACTGTTTTTTTTACCCTTTTCACTTATAAGTACAATTTTTAACTTTTTGAACAGCGATTTTATCGGTTGTGTTCTTGGGAATTTGATGTTTTCTCGTTATTGAAAGAGGACTCTCATATTATAGAACACCTATTTTTAATAGATCTTTCAGAGTGCCAACAACGTATCTTTCATTTATTATTGTGACATTGTATTAGAATTTAAGGTTGCTTATCGCTGATTGTTGCAACCTCGAATTGTTTTATAGTAGGTAGTTTTAATAACTTTAAAAGTAATCTAGCACATAAAATAGCTAAATTATATTTCCCTGCATGAGAGAAAATATGTAAAGAATAAGGTGTGATTTTGTAAAACGTTTTCCAATAATTATAATACACCAGTAACGTTATAACAATAACGCTGGTCTATCAAAGAGGTCCTATTGTTCGATGTTCGACACGCGAAAACAAGTTGCCAAGAAGAAGCCTGAAAGCAATTAGGGAAGGATTCCGTACAAGATACCTACTATTTTTTGTATTTACTATAGATTATTGAGTTGAGGATTTGATGGGTAAACAACGCAGAAGAATATGTGATGCATTGATTTTCGGTTTGCTTAAAATGTGATTTGAATACCAACCAAATTCTAGATAAGTAAACCGAGATATCTGTGCATCTGCCATTTCGCCACTATAGCTGTCATGTTTACAGTCGATGTCGGTGTAACCTAGCCAAAAATTAGTTCCAAATATTGTCACCTGAATAGTTATGTTGGTCGCACTGTACATGGATACGAACCTATAGGTTGCATCCATAGAGATTTTTAGGCTCGTATTTATAAAGCCATCTCAAGATTGAGAGCAATATTGAGTGCGGATTTGACAGGTCATTTTGTATTGGAATGACGTTTCTGATACGAACTCAAATTCGCTGTACACACATAGATTTTGTACTCTCTCTCTTCACAATGGTTGCAATTCCTCAGTGTGTTGAAAAAACTCTGTGAAAAAGATCTCATTTGGCGCATAATGTACGAAGCGCAAAACACCAGAATCCTTAGGTATCTTTACTGGATTTTATAATAAGCCTGGGTAGAGAAGCAGCTACAAAATTTTGTTTTTTTTTTCAGAAGAAAGAATACATATTATTTTTTCCTAGGGATTTACAAAACCTTCTATCCTATCCACACAAGTATAAGTAATGGTTCTGTAGAAAATGTAATAGGGATCGGCGAGCAGAATTTGAATAATGGAAGACTAGGGTCTTCTTTTTCTTGTCGTGTGGGTTTCTAGTCGATCGACCCGACCCACACTGATGTCAGAGTTTTTATCCGCCTAATAGCACAGCTAATAGGCCTCTGACATGGTTTGTGTAACGGCCACTATCAGAGTAGCGACCGGGACCTAGCGTGCAGCCCCCGAAGCACGGATTTCTTTTTCTTCCAGACAATAAGGTGATTCAGCCTGTATTGTCCTAACCAAACTGGGCAAAATCTCACAAATTGATTAATTGCCAAATATCAACTTTGTGTTTCCCCCCTGGGAATCGAACCCAGGACCTCAGGATCGGGAGCCCATCCACTAGAACACGGACGCAGAATTTGAATAATGTAGGGCTAGAGCGGTATGATTCACTGATGTAGACTTCTTGAAATGGGAATAAAGTGAATGAGAAGTAGCAAAGATTGTGTATTTGATGGCGAACATAAGTTAGTTTTATGACGGTATGGTAGTGATTATATCAAATAAAACTTATTTGCTGATTGTTTTCCCGCAAATATTGTAAAAACTAGTCAAAAGACTCGATACAATTTTGCAATTCCAGCATTTGTCTCTATAATGAATATTAAATACACTATCCTATTTGACTTTTAGTTTTATTAGGCCGATGATACTCTGACAACCCCGTAAATCAGCATGGCTCACTTCATCGTTGATTCTGTCTGGGTCACCACTGGACTAGGCTCAAGTCAAGGGCAAACCCAACGCTACCAGATACTTAGTGGGAGATAGAATTACAACATAATATCATGTGTCGGCCCCTAGATATTGTGTTGTCTGGCAAAACCTATTCAAACAAATGAATATCATTTTTATTTAAATATACAGGGTGTAAAAAAAAGTACTGCGTTCCTTTAAGCCACCATGTTCTACTGATGATACCAAACAACTTTCCCTAAGCACAAAAAATTTTACTCGAAAAAATAATTTGCATTTTCCATACAAAGATACTCTCCTCATCTTCAATTTGCATGGACAAGGCAAATTTTTTTTTCGAGCTAAAATTTTTGTGCTTTAGAAAAGTTGTTTGGTATCATCAGTAGAACATGGTGGTTTAAAGGAACGCAGTACTTTTTTTTACACCCTGTATATTTAAATAAAAATGATATTCATTTGTTCACAACGCAGCACTGTTTTTTAAACCCTGTATATATGTTACAGTCAAAACTCAAAACCAGTCAAAACCACTTTTAACTAAAAAAATCAGGCAAAAGTGGTTTTGACCGATGCTCTTAGTTAAAAACATTTTTGACTGATTTTTGCGGGCAAAAGTGGTTTTAACCGATGCCTTTAGTCAAAAACAGTTTTGACTGGTTTTTTCAGTCAAAAGTGGTTTTGCCTGATTATAATTCAGACTATCGGTCAAAATTCATAAAAAGTTAAGGTAGTTAGTGATAATTACCAGGAAATTCATTAAAAAAAGCGTGTCACAAGTCAAGTCAAGTCAAGTCAAGTCACAAGTCAAGTCAAGTCAAGTCACAAGTCAATTCAAGTAACAAGTGACAAATGACAAGTAACAAGTGACAAGTGACAAGTGACAAGCTTCCCGTAAGGTCTACTTCCTGAAATGTCAACTTCCCGTAAGGTCTACTTAGTGTAAGGTCAACTTCCCGTAAAGTCAACTTCCGTAAGGTCACATCCCGTAAGGTCAAATTCTCATAAGGTCAACTTCCCGTAGTAAACTAACCGTAAGGTCAAATTCTCTTAAGGTCAACTTCCCGTTAGGTCACATCCCGTCAGATTAACTTCCCGTAAGGTCAAATTCTTTTAAGGTCAACTCCCCGTTATGTCAATTTCCCGTACGGTCAACTTCCCGTTAAGTCAACTTCCCGTTAGGACAAATTCTCGTAAGGTCTACTTCCCGTAGTAAACTTGCCCGTAAGGTCAAATTCTCTTAAGGTCTACTTCCCGTAAGGTCAAATTCTCATGAGGTCAACTTCCCGTAGTAAACTTCCCGTAAGGTCAAATTCTCTTAAGGTCAACTTCCCGTTAGGTCACATTCCGTCAGGTCCAGGAAGTTGACCGTACGGGAATTGACATAACGGGGAGTTGACCTTAAGAGAATTTGACCTTACGGGAAGTTAACCTGACGGGATGTGACCTAACGGGAAGTTGATCTTAAGAGAATTTGACCTTACGGTTAGTTTACTACGGGAAGTTGACCTTATGAGAATTTGACCTTACGGGATGTGACCTTACGGGAAGTTGACTTTACGGGAAGTTGACCTTACAGTAAGTAGACCTTACGGGAAGTTGACATTTCAGGAAGTAGACCTTACGGGAAGCTTGTCACTTGTCACTTGTTACTTGTCATTTGTCACTTTGTTACATGAATTGACTTGTGACTTGACTTGACTTGACTTGTGACTTGACTTGACTTGACTTGACTTGTGACACGCTTTTTTAATGAATTTCCTGGTAATTATCACTGACTACCTAACTTTTTATGAATTTTGACCGATAGTCTGAATTATAATCAGGCAAAACCACTTTTGACTGAAAAAACCAGTCAAAACTGTTTTAGACTAAAGGCATCGGTTAAAACCACTTTTGCCCGCAAAAATCAGTCAAAAATGTTTTTAACTAAGAGCATCGGTCAAAACCACTTTTGCCTGATTTTTTAGTTAAAAGTGGTTTTGACTGGTTATGAGTTTTGACTGTAACATATACAATGGTTTAACCCTATTCTTGTTTTAACCCGACCTTTATAAGTGCTGCGTTGTGAACAAATGAATATCATTTTTATTTAAATATACAGGGTGTAAAAAAAAGTACTGCGTTCCTTTAAACCACCATGTTCTACTGATGATACCAAACAACTTTTCTAAAGCACAAAAATTTTAGCTCGAAAAAAAAATTTGCCTTGTCCATGCAAATTGAAGATGAGGAGAGTATCTTTGTATGGAAAATGCAAATTATTTTTTCGAGTAAAATTTTTTGTGCTTAGGGAAAGTTGTTTGGTATCACAGTAGAACATGGTGGCTTAAAGGAACGCAGTACTTTTTTTTACACCCTGTATATTTAATAAAAATGATATTCATTTGTTTGAATAGGTTTTGCCAGACAACACAATATCTAGGGGCCGACACTGATATTATGTTGTAATTCTATCTCCCACTAAGTATCTGGTAGCGTTGGGTTTGCCCTTGACTTGAGCCTAGTCCAGTGGTGACCCAGACAGAATCAACGATGAAGTGAGCCATGCTGATTTACGGGGTTGTCAGAGTATCATCGGCCTAATAAAACTAAAAGTCAAATAGGATAGTGTATTTAATATTCATTATAGAGACAAATGCTGGAATTGCAAAATTGTATCGAGTCTTTTGACTAGTTTTTACAATATTTGCGGGAAAACAATCAGCAAATAAGTTTTTATTTGATATAATCACTACCATACCGTCATAAAACTAACTTATGTTCGCCATCAAATACACAATCTTTTGCTACTTCTCATTCACTTTATTCCCATTTCAAGAAGTCTACATCAGTGAATCATACCGCTCTAGCCCTACATTATTCAAATTCTGCGTCCGTGTTCTAGTGGATGGGCTCCCGATCCTGAGGTCCTGGGTTCGATTCCAGGGGGGAAACACAAAGTTGATATTTGGCAATAATCAATTTGTGAGATTTTGCCCAGTTTGGTTAGGACAATACAGGCTGAATCACCTTATTGTCTGGAAGAAAAAGAAATCCGTGCTTCGGGGGCTGCACGCTAGGTCCCGGTCGCTACTCTGATAGTGGCCGTTACACAAACATGTCAGAGGCCTATTAGCTGTGCTATTAGGCGGATAAAACTCTGACATCAGTGTGGGTCGGGTCGATCGACTAGAAACCCACACGACAAGAAAAAGAAGACCCTAGTCTTCCATTATTCAAATTCTGCTCGCCGATCCCTATTACATTTTCTACAGAACCATTACTTATACTTGTGTGGATAGGATAGAAGGTTTTGTAAATCCCTAGGAAAAAATAATGTATTTAGTTCTTCTTCTGAAAAAAAAAACAAAATTTTGTAGCTGCTTCTCTACCCAGGCTTATTATAAAATCCAGTAAAGATACCTAAGGATTCTGGTGTTTTGCGCTTCGTACATTATGCGCCAAATGAGATCTTTTTCACAGAGTTTTTTCAACACACTGAGGAATTGCAACCAATGTGAAGAGAGAGAGTACAAAATCTATGTGTGTACAGCGAATTTGAGTTCGTATCAGAAACGTCATTCCAATACAAAATGACCTGTCAAATCCGCACTCAATATTGCTCTCAATCTTGAGATGGCTTTATAAATACGAGCCTAAAAATCTCTATGGATGCAACCTATAGGTTCGTATCCATGTACAGTGCGACCAACATAACTATTCAGGTGACAATATTTGGAACTAATTTTTGGCTAGGTTACACGACATCGACTGTAAACATGACAGCTATAGTGGCGAAATGGCAAGATGCACAGATATCTCGGTTTACTTATCTAGAATTTGGTTGGTATTTCAAATCACATTTTAAGCAAACCGAAAATCAATGCATCACATATTCTTCTGCGTTGTTTACCCATCAAATCCTCAACTCAATAATCTATAGTAAATACAAAAAATAGTAGGTATCTTGTACGGAATCCTTCCCTAATTG